>WNWK01011618.1:0-63666 GCA_009830355.1 Cherax destructor
TACTCATCCCCTTTTTACACCGGGGGGGAAAAGGGGGGCTGCCCCTTTTCAGGGAGTCCCAGAAGTCAAAAAAATATGGAGAATTTGCCCATCATTATATTTTTTTTTCCCCCATAGGCTCAGCCCCCCTTTGGGGCCCTATGGGAAAGAATGCAAAAAATTTCCCTTGGGGGGGGGCGGCCCAAAGGGGGAAACTGGGCCCCGGGGTTTGTTTTTTTTTCCATGACTGCGCTTTTTTCCGGGGGGAAAAGCTTTTGGGGGGCACGCGCCCCAGCTCGGATGAGCGGGATGTTTTTTGCATTATAATCAGTGAAAAATTTTTAAAAAGGGGGTATAGACTTTTGTATTTTCCCCCTTTTGGGGTACTGTATATGCCTTTTTTATATCAACAAAAAAACTTTAAATCTTTTGTACCATATTATGTAATAAAATATACCTATTAAAAAAAAAAAAAGGGGGGGTGGTAGGGGAAGTGGAATATTCAATGGCTTCAGGAAGAAATCCAAATTTTTTTCCCCTTTGAAATTTTTTATCCATTTTCCCCCCGGGGTTTTGGGGGGTCCCACAATTTCCCCCAAAAGGGGGCCCCTACACCTAATATATATTATATATATATATATATATATATATATATATATATGCGAAACCACAAAAAAAAAAAATGGGGGAATTCCCCCCCTTTTTGACTACTCACTTTTTTAAGGCAAAAGGAAACATGAAAAGGGGGACTTAAAAGGGGAAGATCCCTTATAACAAAGCCCTCACGTAATGAAATAAAGGGGGAAAGGGGGAAAAAAGGGGGCCCTGAGCCCCAAAATTAAGATTGCCCAAATTTTAAAACCCTTTCCCCAAATTGAATTTAATTAAAAGAACCAATTTAAAAAAAACCAAAAGTTACCTTTTTTTTTAAAACCCCCCTTTTGAAACTTTTTTTCCCCAATAAAAATATTCCCCTTTAATTTTTAAAAAAATTTTAATTTGGGATGGGCCCACATGAATAAAAGGATTGAATTTGTCCACCCCCAAGTTTTTTTTTATGTTTTTTTAAAATTCTGTTTTAAAAATTTTACTTTTTAAATTTTCAAATTTTCCCTTTTGGGGGGAATTTTTAAAAAGTAATTTAAAAATTTTTTTAAATGTTTTTTTATTGTATCAAATTTTTAAAAAAACCCTTTGGGGTTTTTAAAAAATTTTAAAAAAGGGGAAGGCATTTTTCCCCAAGGGGGGGAAATCCAAAATTTTTGTTGAATAGGGGTTTCCCCCCTTTTTGGGGAAAAGTACCCTATTTTTTTAAAATTTTTTAAAAAATTCTTTTTTTGGGGTTTTTTAAAAACATTAGTTTTATTTTTGTTTTTTTTCCCAAAAATTTTTCCCTAACGGGAAAATTTTTCCAAAAAAGTTTTTCCTTTTTTAAAAAAGGGGGCCAGGAAAAAAAACCCCCTTTTTAGGTTTTCAATTTTTGGGGAAACCAATGTTCCCCTTTTAAAAAAAAAAAAGGGAAAATTTTTACTGAATTAACAGAAAATTTAAAATGTTTTTAAAGCCATTTTTTTTAAAAAAGGGAAAGGGGGGTTTTTTCTCCATTTTTAAAAAAAATAAAAAATTTTTCCCTTTTCCACTTATTTCCCCATAAAGGAATTTAAAAGGTTGTTTCGTTTAAAAGAACAAGAAAAACTTGTCCCCCAAATTTCTTTTTTAAAACCAATAAACAATTTAAAAAAAATTTTTTTAATAAGTTTAATGATTAGGGGAACTGGCAAAAAAAATTTTAAAATTTAAACCCCAAAATTCCCCAAAAAAAACTTAAAAATAAAGGGGGAAACCCCTTTTGTAAACAAGGAGGTAAAAAAAAAAACCCAAAACCATATTGAAATTTTTTAAATTAAAAAAAATTTTTTGTTTTAATTTGGCCCAAGTTTTTCCCAATTAAAAGCCGTGGGGTTTTTCAAAAAAACCCTTTTTTGGGAAATTAAAAAGGGGGAAACCAACAAATTCCCCAAAATTTTTTCAGTTTTTTTTAATTAAAAATTTTTTGCCAAAATTTTTTTTTTTAAAAAATTAATTTTAAAAATTTTTTTAAAGGGGTTTTTTTTTGGGGGTTTTTTAAAAACTAGAGGTTATTCATCTTTCGTTTTTAAAAATTTTCTGCATTTTTTCCCCCGCTTTAGTAAGAAAAAAACCTTTTTTTAAAAAAAAGTGAATATAAGATTTAAAAAATTTTGGGGGCAATAATATTTTGTTTTAACATTGAGCACCCTTTTTTTGGGTTTAAATTTTTAAATCAAAAAAATTCAGATTTTTTTTCCCCAAAAAGGGTTTTGGTTTTTTTAACTTTTTAAAATTTTTTTAAGTTGAAAATTTTTAAAACCCCGAAACCAAGAGTGGCAGTTTTTTTTTATCAAATTTTTTCATCTGATAAGTTTAATTAAAATTGTTAGGGGGAGTTTTTTCCCCCAAAAACCCCTTTTTTTCAAAAATTATCAAATTTTTTTTTGTAGTTTTTTTTGGAGATTTTTAAAAAAATTTTTTCCCCTGAGTTTATTATAGCAATGATCCAACATACTATGTTGCCATTCTGATGGAATAGTTGATAAAAGGAGTTTTTTTTTCCCAAAATTTTTTTAAAAAGCTTTTTTCTCCTGTATTTTAGAAATTTTTTCCCCCAAAATGTTTCTGAAGAAAAAACCCCATTTTAATAAAAGGACGATTTTTCCTCATGTCAAGGAGTCTATTTGGAAAAAAAGATTTGGGGAAAAAATTGTTCATTCAAACAGTTTTTTTAAAAAATTTAAATCAAATTTTTTAATTTTTGTGACTTGATCCATCAGGAATGGCAAACATAGATGTTGATCATTGTATAATAAAAAAAAGAAGAATTTGTAATAATCTCAAAAAAAAAATAAAAAAAAAATTTGATAATTTAAGGAAAATAGTGGGGGGACCAAGACCTAATAAAATTTTTTAAAAATTTAAAAAATCAGATGAAATATTTGGGGGAAAAAAAAAAACCCCCTTTTCCCCTTTTTGGGGTTTTGTTTTGCAAATTTAAAAAAAAAATAATGTTGAAATTGGGAAAAACCTTTGTAAAAAAACTTCTGATTTATCCGCTGATGAAATTAATATTGGGGGGGGGTGGTATATAGCTCAATGTTAAAAAAAAAAATTCCCAAAAGCCCCCAAAAATTTTTTTTCTTATGATTCACTTTTGAAAAAAAAAAAAATTTGGGCTTATTTTAAAAAAAAATAAAAAAAAATGCAATTGTAATTTTTAAAGAAACCGATTACCAAGATAAAATGAATAACCCCGATGATTTGGGGAAAACCATTCTAAAAATTTTTTGGGAAACCCTTTTTTAAAAGTTAACAGAATTTCAATAAAAAAAAAAAACATCTATTGAAAAGGGGGAAAATGAATTAATTAAAAAAATTTTTTTTTACCAATCCATCTTACCTTTTTTTGTATGGATTAATAAAAACACACAAACCCCCCTAATCCTGTTAGACCAATTATTAGCTCTATAGGTTCAGTTTCTTATAAACTTTCTTTTAAAAAACTTGTTGATATTTTGGGGCTCCAATTGTTGGAAAAATTTCTAATTTAAATGTTAAAAAAAACTTAGATTTAGTTGATAAATTAAGCACCTTGACTGATTTAAATGATTTCAATATGGTTAGTTTTGATTTACCTCCTTGTTTACAAAAGTTCCAGTTGATGATTTACTAAGTTTTTATCTGAAGAACTGGTTAATTATGATTTACCATTGCCAGTTCCTACTATCATTAAACTTATTAAACTTTGTATTGTTGATGCAAAATTTGTATTTAATGATGAGTTTTACACACAGAAGTTTGGTATGGCAATGGGCAATCCTCTTTCACCTGTTCTTAGTAACTTATATATGGAATTTTTCGAAACAAGATTGCTTAACACTATCCTTCCCAATAGAGCTAAGTGGTATAGATATGTTGATGATATTTTGTGCCTTATGCCTAAGAATGTAGACATAAACCATTTCCTTGTTAAATTAAATAGCTTAGCTCATTCTATAAATTTTACTGTTGAATTCGAAGTAAATAACTCATTGCCCTTCCTAGATGTTTTTATTATTAAGGGTAACATTGATTTTAAATTTAAAATTTACAGAAAACCTACAAATAATTGTTCCTATGTACACTATTACTCTTCACATCAATATAGAGTTAAAGTGTCGGTTTTTTCTTCAATGTTTTTGAGAGCTTTACGTATTTGTAGTCCAGAGTTCATAGATGAAGAAATCTCTAAAATTTATGAAATAGCTAATGATTTAAAATACCCTAGAAACATAATTGATAAATCTTTTAAAATAGCTAGAATACTTTTACAATCCCAAAAGGGACAACCAACCTTATTCAACCAAAAATATGTTGGTTCTCCTTACCATGAAAACTTGGTTGATATGCCTTCCTTTCTTAAGAATTTTAATATCAAAGTTGTATTTAAAAATCTTGATACAGTAAAAGACTTTTGATAAAAAATTCCCCCCAAAATGCTGACGGATGTTCTATAAGATTCCCTGTAAAATATGCGATAAAGTTTATTATGGTCAAACTGGTAAAAGTCTTGAACTAAGATTAAAACAACATAAATATAGCATTAGAACTGGACAAGATTCTAATGCTCTATTTATTCATGTGAGAGACTTTAACCATCCAATTGATTTTCAAAATGCTGAGAAGGTTGTATCAAGCAAGTCCATGGTTGAGAGGAATATAATAGAATCATGTTTCATTAAAAGCAGTTTTGAAAATAATATGAATATTTCTTTTGGTTTATATAAATTGGATTCTTTTATAATTAATAAAATTTGGGAAGAATTTAATGATAAATTGGACTAATCTTAATTCTTGGGAAGAGTTTCAGGTCCTTTCTTGTTTTTCCTCTTCACAGAGTCGTGGAGTTACGCTATGTGAGGTGTAGTCTTTGTTAGTGTGATGTGACTGTGAGGTGTAGTCTCACCCTTATATAAGCTCCTCTTGTCATGTTTCCTTTTATAGTTCCTTGATAAGTGAGTAGTCAGAAGCGCTTTGAATTCCTCTATCTTTTTCATAGTGGTTGTTTTGCATATTTTGATATCACCTGATTACTGTGATTTTGCATATATATATATATATATATATATATATATATATATATATATATATATATATATATATATATATATATATATATATTTATATATATAATATATATATATATATATATATATATATATATATATATATATATACATATATATATATACTATATATATATATATATATATATATATATATATATATATATATATATATATATATATATATATATGCAAAAGATCACGTAATCAGGTGATATCAAATATGCAAGACACCACTATGAAAAAAAAGGAATTCCAAGCGCTTCGTGACTACTCACATTATCAAGGAACTATAAAGGAAGCATGACAAGAGGACATATAGGGCAAGACTACACCTCACAGTCACATCAACTAAAGCTCACTCACATCGTCAGCCGACTCTGTAAAGAGAAAACAAGAAAGGACCTGAAACTCTTCCAAGAATTAAGATTAGTCCAATTTATCATTAATTCTTCCCAAATTTTATTAATTATAAAAGAATCCAATTTATATAAACCAAAAGAAATATTCATATTATTTTCAAAACTGCTTTTAATGAAACATGATTCTATTATATTCCTCTCAACCATGGACTTGCTTGATACAACCTTCTCAGCATTTTGAAAATCAATTGGATGGTTAAAGTCTCTCACATGAATAATGGTATAGATATGTTGATGATATTTTGTGCCTTATGCCTAAGAATGTAGACATAAACCATTTCCTTGTTAAATTAAATAGCTTAGCTCATTCTATAAATTTTACTGTTGAATTCGAAGTAAATAACTCATTGCCCTTCCTAGAAGTTTTTATTATTAAGGGTAACATTGATTTTAAATTTAAAATTTACAGAAAACCTACAAATAATTGTTCCTATGTACACTATTACTCTTCACATCAATATAGAGTTAAAGTTTCGGTTTTTTCTTCAATGTTTTTGAGAGCTTTACGTATTTGTAGTCCAGATTTCATAGATGAAGAAATCTCTAAAATTTATGAAATAGCTAATGATTTAAAATACCCTAGAAACATAATTGATAAATCTTTTAAAATAGCTAGGAATACTTTTTACAATCCCAAAAGGGACAACCAACCTTATTCAACCAAAAATATGTTGGTTCTCCCTTACCATGAAAACTTGGTTGATATGCCTTCCTTTCTTAAGAATTTTAATATCAAAGTTGTATTTAAAAATCTTGATACAGTAAAAGACTTTTGATAAAAATTCCCCAAAATGCTGACGGATGTGTCTATAAGATTCCCTGTAAAATATGCGATAAAGTTTATTATGGTCAAACTGGTAAAAGTCTTGAACTAAGATTAAAACAACATAAGTATAGCATTAGAACTGGACAAGATTCTAATGCTCTATTTATTCATGTGAGAGACTTTAACCATCCAATTGATTTTCAAAATGCTGAGAAGGTTGTATCAAGCAAGTCCATGGTTGAGAGGAATATAATAGAATCATGTTTCATTAAAAGCAGTTTTGAAAATAATATGAATATTTCTTTGGTTTATATAAATTGGATTCTTTTATAATTAATAAAATTTGGGAAGAATTTAATGATAAATTGGACTAATCTTAATTCTTGGGAAGAGTTTCAGGTCCTTTCTTGTTTTCCTCTTTACAGAGTCGTGCGATGTTACGCTACTGTGAGGTGTAGTCTTTGTTAGTGTGATGTGACTGTGAGGTGTAGTCTTGCCCTTATATAAGTCCTCTTGTCATGTTTCCTTTATAGTTCCTTGATAATGTGAGTAGTCACGAAAGCGCTTGGAATTCCTCTATTTTTCATAGTGGTTGTCTTGCATATATATATATATATATATATATATATATATATATATATATATATATATATATATATATATATATATATATATATATATATATATATATATATATATATATATATATATATATATATATATATATATATATATATATATATATATATATATGTCGTGCCGATTAGGTAAAACTTGAGATGTTGCCTTAAATAGGAACGCTCACCTTGCCATATAATACAAGTGAAAATTTGTGTATGCAATAATTTCGCCAAAATCATTCTGAACATAACGAAAAAAATATATTTCATTGTGTTTGTTTATTATTAAATTAATGTTAACGTATCTAAAATATATTTAGTTGGGTTAGGCTAAATTAAATTGAGCTTGTTGTAATAAGGTTAGGTAGGTTTTCAAAGTTTCTCTTGGTAAAAAATTATAAATTCTTACATTAACATAAATGAAAAAAATATATCTTTAAACGTATAAGAGAAATTTTTAGAAAGGACTTAATTTTAGATGAGTTCTTGCTAATTGACCAGTTTTACCTAATCGGCACGACATATATATATATATATATATATATATATATATATATATATATATATATATATATATATATATATATATATATATATATATATATATATATATATATATGTGTGTGTGTGTGTGTGTGTGTGTGTGTGTGTGTGTGTGGGGCAGAAGTTTGTGGCTATAGGAGGGTGGGTGCAGGAGGAAAGAGGAGTGAGTGGTGGAATGAAGAAGTAAAGGGTGTGATAAAAGAGAAAAAGGTAGCTTATGAGAGGTTTTTACAAAACAGAAGTGTTAATAGAAGAGCAGAGTATATGGAGAGTAAAAGAAAGGTGAAGAGAGTGGTGAGAGAGTGCAAAAGAAGAGCGGATGAAAGAATGGGAGAGGCTCTGTCAAGAAATTTTGCTGAAAACAAGAAAAAAATTTGGAGTGAGATAAACAAGGTAAGAAAGCCTAGGGAACAAATGGATTTGTCAGTTAAAAACAGAGTAGGGGAGTTAGTAGACGGGGAGCTGTAGGTATTGGGTAGATGGCGGGAATATTTTGAGGAACTTTTATATGTCAATGAAAAAAGGGAGGCTGTAATTTCATGTACTGGCCAGGGAGGTACAACATCGTTTAGGAGTGAAGAAGAGCAGGATGTGAGTGTGGGGGAGGTGCGTGAGGCATTACGTAGAATGAAAGGAGGTAAAGCAGCTGAAACTGACGGGATCATGACAGAAATGTTAAAAGCAGGGGGGTAATATAGTGTTGGAGTGGTTGGTATTTTTGTTTAATAAATGTATGAAAGAGGGGAAGGTACCTAGGGATTGGCAGAGAGCATGTATAGTTCCTTTATATAAAGGGAAGGGGGATAAAAGAGATTGTAAGAATTATAGGGGAATAAGTTTAATGAGTATACCAGGTAAAGTGTATGGCAGGGTTATTATTGAAAGAATTAGAGGTAAAACAGAGAGTAGGATTGCAGATGAGCAAGGAGGCTTTAGAGTGGGTAGGGGATGTGTAGATCAAGTGTTTACAGTGAAGCATATATGTGAACAGTATTTAGATAAAGGTAGAGAAGTTTTTATTGCATTTATGGATTTAGAAAAGGCATATGATAGAGTGGATAGGGGAGCAATGTGGCAAATGTTGCAAGTGTATGGAATAGGTAGTAAGTTACTAAAGGCTGTAAAGAGTTTTTATGATGATAGTGAGGCTCAGGTTAGGGTATGTAGGAGAGAGGGAGATTACTTCCCGGTAAAAGTAGGTCTTAGACAGGGATGTGTAATGTCACCATAGTTGTTTAATATATTTATAGATGGGGTTGTAAAAGAAGTAAATGCTAGGGTGTTGGGGAGAGGGGTGGGATTAGATTATGGGGAATTAAATGCAAAATGGGAGTTGACACAGTTACTTTTTGCTGATGATACTGTGCTTATGGGAGATTCTAAAGAAAAGTTGCAAAGGTTAGTGGACGAGTTTGGGAGAGTGTGTAAAGGTAGAAAGTTGAAAGTGAACATAGATAAGAGTAAGGTGATGAGGGTATCAAACGATTTAAATAAAGAAAAATTGGATATCACATTGGAGAGAGGGATTATGGAAGAAGTAATTGTTTTCAGATATTTGGGAGTTGATGTGTCAGCGGATGGTTTTATGAAGGATGAGGTTAACCATAGAATTGATGAAGGAAAAAAGGTGAGTGGTGTGTTGAGGTATCTGTGGAGACAAAAAACGTTATCCATGGAGGCAAAGAAGGGAATGTACGAAAGTATAGTGGTACCAACACTCTTATATGGGTGTGAAGCATGGGTTGCAAATGCTGCAGTGAGGAGGAGGCTGGAGGCAGTGGAGATGTCCTGTTTAAGGGCAATGTGTGGTGTAAATATTATGCAGAAAATTCGGAATGTGGAAATTAGGAGAAGGTGTGGAGTTACTAAAAGTATTTGTCAGAGGGCTGAAGAGGGGTTGTTGAGGTGGTTTGGTCATTTAGAGAGAATGGATCAAAGTAGAATGACTTGGAGAGCGTATAAATCTGTAGGGGAAGGAAGGCGGGGTAGGGGTCGTCCTAGAAAAGGTTGGAGGAAGGGGGTAAAGGAGGTTTTGTGGGCGAGGGGCTTGGACTTCCAGCAAGCATGTGTGAGCGTGTTAGATAGGAGTAAATGGAGACGAATGGTTTTTGGGACATGACGATCTGTTAGAGTGTGAGCAGGGTAACATTTTGTGAAGGGATTCAAGGAAACCAGTTAATTGATTTAGTTGGACTTGAGTCCTGGAAATGGGAAGTACAATGCCTGCACTTTAAAGGAGGGTCTGGGATGGTGACAGCTGGGAGGGACTATTCTCAGCTGTCGTATCTGAGCGCCTCTGCAAAGACAGTGATTATGTATGAGTGTGGTGAAAGTGTTGAATGATGATGAAAGTATTTTCTTTTTGGGGAATTTCTTTCTTTTTGGGTCACCCTGCCTCGGTGGGAGACGGCCGACTTGTTGAATATATATATATATATATATATATATATATATATATATATATATATATATATATATATATATATATATATATATATATATATATATATATATGCAGTAAGGCCCCACGTATACGGCAGGTTAGGTTCCAGGCTAGTGCCTTAAAGCAGACATCGCCGAAAAGCAGAACGCCATTTTTTCCACTTCTAAATGCATATAAATGCCATACAACAAGCTTACACTAACTTATATTAAGTTAGCAATAGCACAAGGCATTAAAAAACACAATACAAAGTAAGATACACACAGTACACTTATTACTTACCTTAAAGTATTAACATTGATGTGTGAGAGGTGAGTGGCAGGGTATTGTCTAAAACAAGTAAAACATTAAAAGGAATGTTCTTTTCCTTGCATTAAGCCTCAACTGTAGGCTTAAAATAGTCTGTGAACCAATTTATGAAAAGATCAGTAGTCATCAAAGCTTTCGAATTGGATTTATAATAAACAGGGAGGCTACCTTTTGCATAGTTCTTTAGGGCCCAAGGATTCTCTGAGTGATAAATTATCATAGGTTTTAACTTGCAATCCCCAGCAGCATTAGCTCCTAGCAAGTGTGTTAGCTGACACTCTTGGGTTATCCTGGGTTCTCTACGCATATGCTGCTATATGTAACTGTATTTGATCAACATATACCTTGTTAGTAAGTTTATTCAGGTATACACACATACACTTACATAGATTATCATACATAGCAGAATATGCGTAGACAACCTAGGATAACCCAAAATAGTCAGTTCACTGAGTTTAATCATTTCTAACTTGGCAGTTAAAGTAAGAGGCTTACGACTCTTCCTTTTATCACAACTAAGCTTAGACGCCATAGTCAATGAGAGCCAACTAGTTAACGAAAGAGTAAACGAGAGAGAGAGAGAACGAGATACGGAGTTCAGACAAGGTAAAAAAACAAACAGAAAAGGTAGTGGGCGATCACTCGGTCAGGCGAAATGAATGCGATTAATACGTGTCCACTTTTAGTTCATTCACATATGTTTGTAAGAGTTTGTGAAACTTTTACCTCAAAATAATTTTTTTTATTATAGTAATAATTACCTCAAAATACAAATACTCTTACAGATGACAAAACCTGAACAAGATAACTTGTCTGATGCAGTTATAATAAACAGCAACCACATTCCCAGAGACATAACTCAATCCCAGTGCAAGGAAACTGCTATCAACATATTACAAGACCACCTACCAGTTAATGTGCAAAGTAATGAAATCAAGGAAACACGATTGCTAGGAAAACAAGGTAAACCTAGTATAATGATCAGACTTCATTCATATGATACAAAAAAGGACCTAATTAAATCAGCAATTACAGTGAAAAATGGAGTATACATCAACGAGTGCCTAACCAGGAAACGTCAAAACCTTCTGTTTAGGCTGAGAAAACTTAAACTGGAGAACAAAATCCATCAGTGCTTCGCTCGTGATGGGAAAATACTAGTTCGAAAAGTATCAACAGGTCAGCAATTTTCTATATCAAACGAACGTGATCTCACCAACTTCCTTAGACAAGCTGACATTACCATTACTGATTAGCCTATTGTCCTCAACACATAATATACGTGTGCTGTATTAGTGTATGTTACTACTACTTTGTGAAATTTTTTGTACTAACTTTATACTAGCTAGTACCAACTACCTCATACACTATGTACTTTACTTTTAGTGCTATTACTTGCTTCAACTTTATAATATAAATCAAATCTTGCTTCTAAGTTAATTTTATATCATATTTACTATCTGTCCATTTAATTTTATCCCCATTTATATATTCTCTTGAAATAGTTCCCAACAAATCAATACCTAGTACTGCCTTTCATCCAATAATTCCTTTACTTGAAGCTTTAAAAAATAATTAAGGTGCTAATTCTGGTGCTAAAGTGTTTTACTCTTTTCATTTACTATTATATTCCCTAAAGTGTTAACTCTCATTGTTTACTATTATATTCCCTAGTTTTTATTTTTAAAAAATCTAACTGCCACAGTTCTTATATTAATTTTTATTATAATAATTAAGGTGCTAACTCAGGTACTAATTTACTTTACTTTCATTG
The DNA here is from genome assembly GCA_009830355.1 of Cherax destructor. Taxonomy (NCBI): domain Eukaryota; kingdom Metazoa; phylum Arthropoda; class Malacostraca; order Decapoda; family Parastacidae; genus Cherax; species Cherax destructor. The sequence goes on from WNWK01011618.1 coordinate 12,034, forward strand.
TTTGCTATCATTTTCCCTAGCTCCTTTATTCCCAGCTTTAGTAAACTACCATAGTTCAATTAATTGCATTTGTATAAATTGACTAAGGTACAAATTCACTTGCCAAGAACTCTATCAAATACCCTGTATCTCTACAAACTCTTATTAAAAATTTGTAATAATCAAATAGTTCCTAAGAATTTAATCTAGTACCATATTATTAAGTTTAGTATTATCTATTATTCTCAGGTCTAGTTATAGAATCACATCAAATCTTATGATTACAGGAATTGATCCTGATATCAACCTATTATTAAATGACTTACATGATTCCAACAGCAACTGCAACTATTACACAGCAGATCAAGCAAAGACATTACTCAGAGCCAACAATAACATAACTATCTTCAATTACAATGTTAGATCTTTGAGCAAACATTATGATGACCTCACAGCACTACTCCAATCCCTCCAGACCAATATGTCAATCATCACACTCACTGAGACCTGGCTGAAGCCTGATACTACAGATGTCTATGCCATCCCAGGTTACACAGCCATTCACAATTGTAGGACAGATCAGCGAGGGGTGGAATAGCTATATATTACTCAGATCAACTTGAATGTATCAATAACTCTTGCATAAGGGATGAGCATGGAGAATATATTATAGCTAAATTTAAATCAAAAGACCTGCAAAAACCCCTCACAGTGATAAACATCTACAGATTACCACAGTCAAACATTCACCATTTTAGTGAAAAACTAGGTAACCTGATAACTGATGCACACATGAACAAAGACCATTTGCTGCTCACAGGAGACTTCAATATAAATCTCCTACATGACCAGGACCCACAAGTAACAGAATTCACAAACACTATGAGCAACTGCTTGTTACTACCAACAATATCAAAACCTACAAGAATCTCCGAGACTAGTACCTCATTACTAGACTACATCTGGACTAATACTATAGCCCCTCTAAAATCAGGCATCATCACAGACAACACCACAGACCACTATCCGACCTTTCTCATAACTAGTCTTGGTAAATTGCCCCTAGATATTACAAAAGTTACCTTCAGACTACATAATGAGTCAGCTGTAAATAACTTTATAACAGCTATGATTAACATTGACTGGCATAATGAGTTAGAAACATATACAGATACTAATGAATGCATCAAGAATTTCCTTAACAAAACCCATCACCTCTATAACAAACATTGCCCTAAAAAAACTAAACAGATCACAGCTAAGAGACTTAATAATCCCTGGCTAACACCCAGCATCCTTAAATCCATTAACAAAAGGCACCAATATGAAAAACAATACAGAAGGGGTCTAATAACCAGAGAACAATCCAAACGCTACTCATCAATCCTTACCAGCCTGATAAGGAGATCAAAAAAATTGTATTATGAGAACAGACTCCAGAACATAAAAGGTGATATGAAAAAGACCTGGAAGACCCTATCTGCAATTCTAGGAAATAATAAGATAGCGAAAAACAACACCATCAAATTATCAAGAGCAGATGAACCCCTACTCTCACCTACTGAGACAGCAAACAGACTTAATGTTTTCTTCTCCACCATAGGAAAGAATCTAGCGAGTAAAATCCCAAGCTCAAACACCCGTCCAACAGACTACCTCACAAACACCTACCCTAATACGCTATTCCTAGCTCCTACCAACCCAATTGAAGTCTCGCTCATAATCAACACCCTTAAAAACAAGGCAGGAGACATAAACAGCTTACCAACTTTTATGTACAAAAAAGGTTCACAGGTACTGTCACCAATTATAGCAACACTATTCAATAAATCCATTGAAGCCTCTACCTTTCCATCAATTCTCAAAATAGCTAGGGTCACCCTGATCCACAAAGGAGGTGATCAAACAGACCTGAATAATTATAGACCAATTTCTAATTTACCATTGCTTTCTAAAATCTTCGAAAAATTAATTCATAGACAAATCTATTCCTACCTCGTCTCACACAATGTACTCAACCCCTGTCAATTTGGATTCAGGACAAACAAGAGCACAAACGATGCTATAACGCACATGTTGGAGTTAATATATACAGCACTTGAGAAAAAAGAAGTCCCACTGGGAATCTTCATTGATCTACGCAAAGCTTTTGATACATTCGACCATGATTTACTGCTCACAAAATTAGCACACTATGGTATAAGGGGCACCCACTCAACTACCTAAAGTCATACCTCACCAACAGAAGCCAATACGTGTACACAAATGGAGCGAACTCTTCCACACAACAAATTACAGTCGGAGTCCTTCAAGGAAGTGTCCTGGGGCCACTCCTATTCCTCATTTACATAAATGACCTACCGAATGCATCACAACTACTCAAACCCATTTTATTTGCAGATGACACAACATATGTCTTCTCTCACCCAAATCCAGTTATACTGGCCAACACTGTTAATGCCGAATTACAGAAAATATCAACATGGATGACGACTAACAAGCTTACTCTCAATACTGACAAGACCTACTTCATACAGTTTGGAAGCAAAGCCACAAATGTTCCACTTAACATAACACTCAGTGGTACACCCATCACAAGACTCACAGAGGGAAAATTCCTAGGAATCCACCTTGACAGTAGCCTTAAATTCCAAACACATATACAACAAATTTCCAAGAAAATCTCGAAGACAGTAGGCATATTATCAAAGATACGCTATTATGTACCTCAATCAGCTCTCCTTGCACTATATCATTCACTTATCTACCCGTATCTCACCTATGGAATCTGTGCATGGGGATCAACAACGTTAAATCACCTTAGACCACTCATAACACAACAAAAGGCCGCAGTCAGAATGATAACAAATTCCCACTCTAGACAGCATACTCCACCAATATTCAAAAGTCTCAAACTACTCACCGTAAAGAACATTCATACTTATTCTTGTGCCTACTACATATATAAAACTTTACACTCTAATATAAACCCTCTGCTAAAAACTCTCCTCACCAACTTTAATAGGACCCATGACCACAACACAAGACACAGATCACTTTTTGATATACCCTGTGTTCATATCAACCTATGTAAAAATTCTATGCACATAAAGGGCCCCAGAATCTGTAATTCATTACCAGTAAATATTAAGATAATCTTGTCTGAAAATCAATTTAAGACTCAACTCAAAAACCACCTACTCACCCAAAACTAAATGATCATACTATAAACTACTTTGAAAAATGCTCATTGTTACTTTCCTATACGATAATTTCAATTTTTAATAATATGTTACTATTATGTTACCCCCTACTCATATTATAAGTTAATGTCAAAAATGCTCAATGTTATTTTCCTTAAGATAATCTCAATTCCATATTATCATTCAAGAATCTTAACACCTGTAACAATCTAATATCTAATATCATTATATAATAATTTAAACAGTAAAATTTCATCATATTGTAATTTTGAAAATAATTTTTAACTAGAATAAACTCAATAAATTTCTCTAATATTAAGTACATAGTTTTTAAGGACTAGAATAAGCTGCCCCTAATGCCATGGCATGTCAGTGGCTCTCCTTGCACTCAATTTACATTGTAACTACCGCTTCTTGGAGCTTGATTGACCAGAGCGTCGGTAAGATGGGGAAGGAAGAAGGATGGGTAAGGATGGAAATTGGGAAATAGGTGGGAGGGGAGAGGGGGAGGTTAGGGTTATAAAGGTAAGTGGCCTATCCACTTTGGCGCAACATAATAAGTGTGTGTGTATGTAGAGTAATACATAAGTAAATTTTATGATGAGGATATGCCTTCACCCCATCAGTTGCACACAGGTATACTACTGTATCACAGCATGACACTGAGTTGGGAGAATGCATACTATTTATAGTAATATATATATTTTTTGTTTTTTTTGTTTTTTTTGTTTTTTGTTTTTGGGAAAGGTTGCCGCAAAAGGTGGTAGTTTCTGGGCATTCGGTGTTGATGGTGGTTAGCCCGGTGCTGGACGAGCAGTTTCAACAGGTGGTAGTTGTTGGGCTTTTGATGTTGTTGGTAGCTAGCCCGGAGTTGTTCAAGCAGTTTCTGAGGTGGTGTCCTAAAATAGGAAGGTCGTAGGTGTTACAATGGTAGTTGTAAGATGTAGTTTGGAAAAGGTAGGTCACCCGTAAATGGGGAGTATTTATCTATGTTGTTGAACATAGACTGGGACTGGTGGTATCCACTCTTCTGGTTCGACGGGAGATCACTCAGGATTCTGGGTCGTGGGTAGTTGTCATTGTGAATGTAGCGCCTAACTCTTTGCTGCAGAGTCATTCTTTGGGTTCGGTGGGGAGGTGTGGTGATGACATAGTCGGTTGTGTTTACCGGTTGTGGGGGGTTTTCTCTATCAGGTACATATAGTTCTTGCATGTCGTATAGTTGTCTTTTCGCTAGTTTATCTATCCTTACATTAATTGCATCGAGTTCTTGTTGTACATGTAGGTCTTCAGTTCTGATTCTGTCCCTTAATCTGGTACCAGTGATAAAGCGGAGGGCTTTGTTCTGTACTCGTTGAAGCCGCAGCCTGTTGGTTTTAGTTGTAAGTGATAGTGGTACGCAAGGATATTCCAACAGAGGTCTGATCATCATCTTGTAGAGGTGCTTCTTGATGTGGGGTGGTGCTTCTTTGAATCTGAATAGTTGGCTGAGGCGGGCTTTAGCTAGATTCACTTTTTTAGAGATGTGAGAAGTGGAGTTAAGTAATCTGTCGATCACATATCCCAGGATTTTGTTAGGGTTTCTGATATCGACCCGTGATCCTCTTATGGAGATACCTCCTTTGTCTTCTATGGTTGTCGGGAGACAGCCAATGGTGCTAATGAGGACTTTTTCTGGGTTAGTTGTGATTCTCCACTTTTTCTCCCAATTAGCAGTTCTTCGTAATTCTTCATTCATTTTCGCTATTACTCTCCTGTATTTTGTTGCACCTGTTATGGGGGCGGATGACACAACATGAATCACGTCGTCTGCAAATTGGGTGATGATGGTGTCATTATGTTCTGGTTGCGGGAGGTCATTTACATAGATATTGAAGAGTATGGGGCTAAGGCATGAGCCTTGTGGTACGTAAGCTGTTGGGGTGAATGGGACTGCCGATTTGCCATTAAAGTTGGGGATGATGCTTCGGCCTGTTAGGAAGTTGAATATGAGCCTGAGAAAGGTCCAGTTATGATCTGGTAGATCAGCAAGTTTGAATATAAGCCCATCGTGCCAGAGGCTGTCGAAGGCTTTGTGAACGTCCCTCGTTGCAATTAGGGCCAGGTGTCCTTGATTCCTCAGGCTTACAGCAGCATCATAGATGATGTTGATAGCATGCTGTGTTCCGCGATTTGACCTGAAACCAAACTGTTTTTCTGAGAAAAGGTGATTGAATTCGATGTAGTAGTTCAGTCTATTGGAAATGATTTTCTCAAAGACTTTGCCGGCGACTTCTAGTAGAGAGATAGGTCTGTAATTTTCTGGGTTACGGGTGTCCTTATTGGGTTTAGAGATGAAGATCATCTTAGCTGTTTTAAATGATGTAGGGAAGTGGCCAGACGCCAGGATAGCATTTAAGATGTTTAATAGGGACATCTTGCAATTACGGGGTAGGTATTTTATCTGTTTTACTGTTATGCCTGAGGGGCCAGGGGCCTTATTTCTCATTCGTCCAATGACTTGGGTCATTTCCTTAAGGATGATTGGCCTTGTGAGAGGGTGCTCTGGTTCCAGAGAAGATGTATCAATTGTTAGTATTGGCTGGAAGTCTTCCCAGTTCTCGTCACGCCACTGATTGACCCACACGTAGTGGTTGTTGTTAAATCTTCTGCTGACATTGTGAGAGAGAATTTTCTTCCACACCTCTCTCATCAAATCAACTTGATCCTGTGGGTCATCGAGCAAGGTGGTCACCTCCTCGCCATCCTCATTAGTGAATGAGTGTGTGAGGAGTTGAGTGGGTGAGTGCTTAGCCCCCAGTAGTCTGCGGATCTTGCTCCAGAATCGTTCTGGTTGGCGCTTATACTGATTAGCTTGAAGCACAAGGTATTTCCATAGGTCTCTTTTGTGCTGGGTGATTAGGGTTATTAATTCCCTTCTCATTCATAGGAGTACATCGCGAGTGGGCTGGCCTGAGAGGAGGTTCCTTCTACATTCAGCTTGATAATTGTTCATTCTGTCTTTTATTTCCCTAGTTGGTTTGTACTGTTGGTAGACCCTGGAGGTGGTTAGTTGGCAGCATGCTTCAGTGGCCTCGGTGATTCTTTTGTGCAGAGATGCGATCGCCACATCTATTGCAGTGGAGGGTTGGTTGTCAAGAAGAATAGTCTGGTCGTTTGCTAGGTAATCCCTGAAGGGGTCGAAGCCTAGTGTTTTCAGGTTGGGTTTTGGGCGGGTGGGTGTGCGGAATGGGGTGGATTGTAGCTTAATTATGACAGGGATATGGTCAGAGCCGACGTTGCCGCCCGGGGACACTTTGCAGTGGAACAGGTCGCAGTCCCTGTTGGTGAGTACTACGCCAGGAGTCCCTGGGTGGGGGCCCACATATGATTTAAAGAATGGGCCCTGGAATGATAGATTTCTTGCCGCCATTAGGTTGAAGAGTTGTTTCCCTTTATGGTCACCCTGCGGGAGGGCGGCGCCACAGTTAAAGAGAGCGGGGTGGTGGGCATTGAAATCACCTGCGAGGACTGTAGGGACGTTTCGACTGAGTAATCTATGTAAGGGGATAGACTCAATGTACGGCTGTCTGGGAGGAAAGTAGCCTGTTCCCACTACGAGTCGGCCATATGAGGTCAGCAGTTCTATTGCTAGGATGTTGTCCTCTTCGACATGGATGTTACGGAATTCATATCCCCGCTTCACAAGGATTGCTACTCCACTATAAGGCCCTCCAGATTTCTCGAGTGTTGAGTAACCAGTGAGTTTTATGTGTTGGTCAGGTCTGGCTGCTGTTTCGTTGAGGAGGATAATGTCTGGGTTGTGGTTACACAACTCTATTTCAAAAAGGTAGCGGTTGTTGAAGAAGTGGTGAATGTTGATTTGCAGAATTGTGATTCCCATTATTTTACGTGCTTAGGTGTATTGCTGCAAGCAGAGGAGGTACGTTTGGAGGTGCAGTCCCGATAGGGTTGGTTGCGCCTGCCAGTGTGTTTCAGAGGGGTAGGGAGGGTATACTCCTGGGTGTTTACCTGCGAGAATAAAGAGGCTTCATCGCTGCTATTGGTAATGGTAACATCAGGTGACAAATCAGACTCATTCTCTGATCCCGAACTCATGTCCGAGTCTGTGTCCCTCGGGTGTACTGGGGTCTCGGAACTGCCGTTGCTTGAGATAGGGGACACTGGTTCTTGGTGTTGGAGGTCTAGTTCATCAAGACTAACTAGTTGCCCAATGGCTGTCTCCCTCTGAGTAGCGTGGGAGCCTGGGCGTTCAGTTTGGTCAGCCTCAATGGCGGTGGGTTCTGAACCTGTGTGGTCAGTTAGGTCAGCCTCATTGGCGGGGAGTTCTGGACCTGTGTGGTCAGTTAGGTTAGCCTCAAAGGCGGTAGATTGTGCAACAGCTTCCGTAGCCGGTGCCGGGATCGTCACTTCCCTGCGAGGGGCTGGTTGGGTAGGGGCCAGAGATTGTGGGGAAGATCCCATATGAGATCGCACTATGTCTGGATATTGTATGACTGTGGAACCATTGGCTTCAAACAAGGCATTGAGGAGGGTGCAGCATAGCCGGTCATCACCCTTTGCCAGGTCCTTTGCTATCAAATAGAAGGCAGTGCTCTTCATTACTCCCTCTTGGATGGGGCCAGGGGGAATAGGGTAGAAAGGTGTGCCTTGAGCTTGGGGTTTGCTAGGAGTAGGGTAGGTTGGAGTTGGATGGGGTGGATGGGATATTGGTTGATTCCAGGCATTGTTGGTTGAAGTGGTAGTAGTGGGGGCACTGGCATTGTTGGATGAAGAGGTAGCAGTGGAGGCACTGCCAGAGCTTGGTAGGTTGGGGAAGGCTCCTTGGGACACAATGGGAGGTGACTGATCAGTGTTTCTGTTGTTCAGTGCTGACTTCCTGTTGTCCAGGATTTTCTGAATTGTAGCCTTCCTGGCGGGGCAGCCAGGGGAGACAGCGTGGTGCTTCTCGCCACAGAGGATGCACTTGGGTTTGCTCCTGTTGGGGCATTCCCTATGAACATGTTCTCCAGCACAGATACTGCAAATGGTTTGCTCCTTGTTGCATTTGTTGGTGTTATGTCCAAACTGGTAGCATCTGTAGCATTGGGTAATTGGGACAAACCTTTCTATACTTACTTGATCAGGTGTGCATTTCATGCCAAAACATTTCAGGCCTTGTTCACAAACAAGCTTGGCCTCATCAGGGGTCTCAAGAATGAGCTTCAGCGATTGTTGGTTGGCCGCATTCCTGTTGAATTTGTATGCCTGGAGAACCTTGAACTCATTTTCCTGGTTGATCTCCTCAACGAGTTCATCAGCAGTATGCTCACGCATGATGCTGTTGATGCGTGCAACGAACACAGAGCGCTGTGCCTGGAAGTTGTCAGGGGGAATGGGAGTGACTCCTTCATTGGCGAGTTTGTCAAGAACATTCCTCTTTAGTAGGTGCAGTAGTTCCTCTTCCGAGGAGAGCAGTAGAATTGCACCAGCATAGGTATCAAAGATATCCACTGGTGCCACTGTGGCATTACTGCGAATGCAGTCAAGTATTTCTCTTTTGGACTTCTTGTCACCAGTGACACGAAGTCTGACTCTTATATTAGGCATGATGCCCTGTTAATTTAAATCTGACACAGATAATATGCTGGAAAGAAATTAATTACCTGTGAAAGTGTCATCCTACTTCAGCTGACTTATGAAGGTCAGCCCCTAAGATAGCCTACCCTCGAGGAGGTGAGGGGGATGGGGCCCAAGGCAAAGATCGACCGGATTTTAAAAAACACACAGGCCACCGGATGGTCAAAATGCCTTGTTTTAAATCGCCAAAAGGCGAAGTTGCCGAAAAATAAGAAGACAGGAAAGGCAGAAGGACAGCAGTGTGTAGAGAGTGTACTGTGGATAGGCCAGTGTAGTGGTTTGGGTGATGGGGGGGTAGGATGGGGCAGGATAAGGTGGGGGGATAGTGGGGGTAGAGAGGGGAAACAAGCAGGCTAGTCACCGCCTTACCCTCTTGAAGGGATGGGGCTCGAAGTGACAGCAAGGAAGTTTTCCTCTCCACTCTGGTCAGCAGGAGGATCAGTGGTCAGCTGGAGGATCAGTGTTCAGAGCAGCTGAGAGCGTCCTCTCTCGACGGCAGCAGGGCAGCTGGAGGATCAGTGTTCAGAGCAGCTAAGACGACGTCCTCTCTCGACGGCAGCAGGGCGAAGACTCTATTGTGTGTCGTAACTACCGATACAAATGTAATAATCTGCAATGAAATAAAATTTGTTTGTTTGTTTGTTTGTAAGTTAGTACAAAATAAACAAACAGCAACACTCCCATTCTCATGCAACACACTATTTTTTAGAGTTAATGATAGTAGTATTAATATTATCATAATAAAAAAGAAGCGCTAAACCCACAAGGGTCGTGAATGGCTATATATAGAGTGAATGCATAATAAAAGAATATTTTTCTACAGTTATCCCTCAGTGTTTGACTAGAGAAAACGTAATTCTTCCGACCCTCCTACTCCATCACTGTCTTGCCAGAGGGGTGCTTTACACTACATTTATTGAACTGCACTGCGCTATATGACCCCTGAGATTTAGCGCTTCTTTTTATAATAATAATAATAATAATCATATAAAACTGCAACATTAACACCCCTCCTTCAGAGTGCAGACACTCTACTTCCCATCTCCAGGACTCAAGTCCGGCCTGCCGGTTTGTGGGGAATTGTGGGAGATAAGTCTATCTGGGACACCGCCACTTGCAATAAACAAACCCCCAGGGAGATGACCGACTCGTATAACTTTACTGCAGTCATTCCCTTTAAGGTATGTGAGAACTTTACCCGCTCCTGGCCGCACCCAAGGGGTACCTTAAATATTCTCACGATAACCCACTGCACTCTGGACCAGTATAAATAAATCTGAGTAGATAAGATTAAAAAATTATGTTATGTTAAATTTAAGTGGACTGTATAGGTTATTAAACAACTGATCAAACAGGAGGAGAGGTAGAGAACACACAATTAAGTGAACATGACCATCACTCACCTAATTAACAGCATAGTGGTGCATTGTAGATCGTTGACCTAGCTAAAGTACATCTACTGTGGTAACAATATCATTGGCCAACAATAAAGACGACAGGATGGTAATTAGCTTTAGATGAGGGAGTCGTTCCGTTGTTGACGTCCTCCTGCGATCTGATTCGATCGCGATGGTAATAGTTGTCCCGTCGAGTCAAGGAAGGTTAATTTCCGTGAACTCTTATAGGCCCACGAGACCGGGCGTTAGTTAACATGTGGTTGGTCGGGGTAGCGATTCAGACCCTCTCACTAATCCGACCTTTTGTACTGTTTATACGTATAACTTTACATATTACGTATATCTTGGCTTAATGCCCCACTAGTTTATACACATTCACCGTCTCGATACTTGGATTTCGAGTAGATAACTTGCGATATGTTAGTTCATTTCCTCCGCATTCAACATGGCGGTCGGGGTATGGCGTACCTACGCTAGCCTCGCTCGGTACAATCACCACTGATTATTTACAACTCGGTTTCACTATATTCACCATTTCACAAAGTTCATCGAATATATTTTCAGTCTCTTCTAAGACGAAAGCTCCCCAGCATCAGGGGTTACGACTTTATCCTGCCGTATGGTCAATTCACTGAGTTCAAATAGGCCTATGACCGCATCACTTGCCGGCGGCACGCCTTATTTCACAATTATTGTCCTATCACTGGACCTCCTGGACCGATTGTCCCAATTTATATTCACCGCGTCACTGGATATTCCTCCACATTACGAAAGGAGGTAATTAAATCCGATTTGGCAGGCGGAATCTCCAAATTCGGCAGGCCATACCATCGCCTCCAATCCCCGGGTGTAGGCTCTGTTTCCACTGACCAGTCCCCTCTACCCCGCTTCCTCTGCCCACTTGACGAGGCATCTCGCGCATGCGTGTTAATTCGTTGGTTCTTTTCAGTTAATGTTAAGCCAACAGCAACACATTAATGATATCTATTCATATTGGAAAGTTTATCAATTACAACTTTCGGAAAATACCAATATTTTCCACACGGTTTCCCTGAATCCCTTCATAAATGTTACTTTGCTCACACTCCAACAGCACGTCAAGTATTAAAAACCATTTGTCTCCATTCACTTCTATCAAATACACTCACACATGCTTGCTGGAAGTCCAAGCCCCTCGCACACAAAACCTCCTTTACCCCCTCTCTCCAACCTTTCCTAGGCCGACCCCTACCCCGCCTTCCCTCTACTACAGATTTATACACTCTCGAAGTCATTCTGTCTCGTTCCATTCTCTCTACATGTCCGAACCACCTCAACAACCCTTCCTCAGCTCTCTGGATAATAGTTTTGGTAATCCCGCACCTCCTCCTAATTTCCAAACTCCGAATTCTCTGCATTATATTCACACCACACATTGACCTCAGACATGACATCTCCACTGCCTCTAGCCTTCTCCTCGTTGCAACATTCACCACCCATGCTTCACACCCATATAAGAGTGTTGGTATAACTATACTATCATACATTCCCCTCTTTACTTCCATGGACAAAGTTCATTGTCTCCACAGACTCTGAAGTGCACCACTCACGTTTCTCCCCTCATTAATTCTATGATTCACCTCATCCTTCATAGACCCATCTGCTGACACGTCCACTCCCAAATATCTGAATACATTCACCTCCTCCATACTTTCTCCCTCCAATCTGATATCCAATCTTTCGTCACCTAATCTTTTTGTTATCCTCATCACCTTACTCTTTCCTATATTCACTTTCAATTTTCTACTTTTACATACCCTACCAAATTCATCCACCAACCTCTGCAACTTCTCTTCAGAATCTCCCAAAAGCACAGTGTCATCAGCAAAAAAGCAACTGTGACAACTCCCACTTTGTATTTGATTCTTTGTCTTTTAACCCCACACCTCTTGCCAAGACCCTCGCGTTCACTTCTCTTACAACCCCATCTATAAATATATTGAACAACCACGGTGACATCACACATCCTTGTCTAAGGCCTACTTTTACTGGGAAATAATCTCCCTCTCTCCTACACACTCTAACTGAGCCTCACTATCACCATAAAAACTCTTCACTGCTTTCAGTAACCTACCTCCTATTCCATACACCTGCAACATCTGCCACATTGCCCCCCTATCCACCCTATCATACGCCTTTTCCAAATCCATAAATGCCACAAAAACCTCTTTATCCTTTTCCAAATACTGTTCACCTATATGTTTCACTGTAAACACTTGGTCTACACACCCCCTACCTTTCCTAAAGCCCCCTTGTTCATCTGCTATCCTGCTCTCCGTCTTACTCTTAATTGAGGTACACTCAACTGACTTATTCCCCTATAATTTTTGCACTCTCCTTTGTCCCCTTTGCCTTTATACAAAGGAACTATGCATGCTCTCTGCCAATCCCTAGGTACCTTACCCTCTTCCATACATTTATTAAATAATAGCACCAACCACTCCAAAACTATATCCCCACGGTCCACGGTCCCGTGGACTAGAGCAACACTGACTTAGAGAGGCCTCATGGTGTTTATCCAGAGACATGTCTCAGTTGCTGTCCTGGTTTGGTGCACAAAGGTTACTTTCTTCTTATTATTGACTGTGATAACTCCATTATTGTGTATTTTCTTCGCCTCTGCTTCCTGCTAAAAGTTACTTTCATTTCTTCTTGCATTTTAATGAGTAGAAAGTAATTCAGCAGAAATGGGTAATAATAGCGATTTGTGTCTTATAGCTCGAGTGCTAGCACACTCAGGTCACACACTGAAGTTCGGAAATCGATCCCCGGTACGGGTAGAAACGTTACCACATATTTAAAACACTTGCTGTCCATGTTCACCCATCAGTAAAATAGCTACCTGGGTGTTAGTGGACTGGTGTGCGTCGCATCCTGGGGACAAAACTGACCTAATTTACCCGAAATGTTCTACATAACAAGGGCTATGGTCTGTATACCTTGTACATGTACTTGTAGAAATAAAGATTATTATTATTATTATTATTATTATTATTATTATTATTATGTTTCAGAGATTCGGCAGAGTAACAAGGGGTCACAGCTGGAAGTTGAAAACTCAGATAAGTCATAGGGATGCTGGGAAGTATTTTTTCAGTCAAAGAGTTGTCAGGAAGTGTAACAATCTGGAGAGTGTAATAATATTGGTAGAATTACCGACAATATGTTAAGTAAAAGGACACAAATGCAACTAATGTGACATTTTATTGTGGCAACGTTTCGCTCTCCAGGAGCTTTCTCAAGCCGTTACAAGCGTTACATGGACACAGTGGGCTATTATATACTCTCAAAGTGAGGTGAAATACTAGTGGTGGTCGAGGTAGTAGTGATAAGTAGTAGTAGTAGTAGTAGTAGTAGTAATACAATAAGGTAGAACAATCAATATGCACATGAGTAAAAGGTGATAAAACAAATACTTGGGTAGTATAACAATAGGTTAGACAAATATTTTTGCTGGAGGTTGAAATATAGAAGGCCTGTAGGAGTGTTCCACATCTACGATGTGCTTGTGTTGAATTAGCAGGAGAGACTATGTGATGGTATGGTTAACTGTTTTCAGGAGGATTCTTGCTAAGACTTCAGAGATGGTGAAGCTGCCTTTGTTTTGTTTAATTGTGTTAGAAACAGAGATAAGTGCTGATTCAAGGCATTTGCGTCTACGGAAATTAGTTTCTTTGATTACTAGTCGGGCGTCTTTGAATTTCATGAGATGATTGTTGGAATTTCGGTGTTGTACGCAGGCGTTGTTCAGGTTATCGTTTCTGCATGCATTAATGTGTTCATTGATGCGTGTTTCGAGGTTTCTTGCTGTTTCTCCTACATAAATTCTGTCGCAGCCTCCACAGGGTATAGTGTAGACCCCTGCGTTGACTGGTTCATGGTGCTTGGATTTAGTCCTGGTTAGATCCTTAATAGAAGTACTGGAAGCAATGGCGACTCTAGTGTTAGCTTGTGCAAATACTTTAGAAATGTTGGATGCAACCTGGCTGTTGGGAAGAATTATAACTTTGTTTACCGGAAACCTACAAATAAAAATGATCTCACACACTTCTATTCCAGTCAAGATACTAAGACCAAAAGAGGCATCATCATCGGATTCTTCCTAAGAGCTTACCGAATTTGTAGTCCTGAGTTTCTTGACGAGGAATGTACATACATTCACCAAACCTTCACTGATTTACATTTTCCTTCCTTTTTCATCAAAGATTGCAAGAAAAGAGCTCTTCAGATCATTAATTCTCCACGCGTCAACACCACTCCAAACAAAGTTATAATTCTTCCCAACAGCCAGGTTGCATCCAACATTTCTAAAGTATTTGCACAAGCTAACACTAGAGTCGCCATTGCTTCCAGTACTTCTATTAAGGATCTAACCAGGACTAAATCCAAGCACCATGAACCAGTCAACGCAGGGGTCTACACTATACCCTGTGGAGGCTGCGACAGAATTTATGTAGGAGAAACAGCAAGAAACCTCGAAACACGCATCAATGAACACATTAATGCATGCAGAAACGATAACCTGAACAACGCCTGCGTACAACACCGAAATTCCAACAATCATCTCATGAAATTCAAAGACGCCCGACTAGTAATCAAAGAAACTAATTTCCGTAGACGCAAATGCCTTGAATCAGCACTTATCTCTGTTTCTAACACAATTAAACAAAACAAAGGCAGCTTCACCATCTCTGAAGTCTTAGCAAGAATCCTCCTGAAAACAGTTAACCATACCATCACATAGTCTCTCCTGCTAATTCAACACAAGCACATCGTAGATGTGGAACACTCCTACAGGCCTTCGATATTTCAACCTCCAGCAAAAATATTTGTCTAACCTATTGTTATACTACCCAAGTATTTGTTTTATCACCTTTTACTCATGTTCATATTGTTTGTTCTACCTTATTGTATTACTACTACTACTACTACTACTACTTATCACTACTACCTCGACCACCACTAGTATTTCACCTCACTTTGAGAGTATATAATAGCCCACTGTGTCCATGTAACGCTTGTAACGGCTTGAGAAAGCTCCTGGAGAGCGAAACGTTGCCACAATAAAATGTCACATTAGTTGCATTTGTGTCCTTTTACTTAACAATCTGGAGAGTGATGTAGCGGAGGCAGCATTCATACACAGCTTTAAGGAGATATACGATAAAACTCATGGAGCAGGGAGAGAGTGGACCTAGTAGCCAGGAACGAAGAGGCGGGGACAGGAGCTGTGAATCGACCCTTGTAACCACAACTAGGTGAGTACAACTAGGTGAGTATACACACTCACACACACAGTGCAGTGGATAAGCGAGCTAGAGGGAAAGACATTAAACGAAATGATGGAACACGTGACGACAAAGTGCAGGGAGGCAGTGGAGAAGTTCGTACCTAAGGACAACAAAAACAATGGAAAGACCAGAGTGAACCCATGGTTCACTCTGGTGAACCAGGAGGTGTGGAGAGGCCAAAGCCAAGTGTGCTAGAGGACCCAGGAAAATAGGGAGTTGAGCAAAAGAGCCAGAAATGAATATGCATGGATATGGAGAGAAGCCCAGCATCAATACGAGAATGACACGGCATCAAAAGCCAAATCTGACCTAAAGTTGTTATACAGCCACATCAGGAGGAAAACAGTCAAGGAAGGAGGGGAGGTCCCAAGGAACGACCAGGAAGTATGTTAAGAGCTCAGCTCAAGATTCAGGGAGGTATTCACAGTGGAGACAGAGAGGCTCCCAGCAATCCGAGGTGGTAGGGTGCACCAACATGTGCTGCACATATTGCACAAAACTGAGGATGAGGTGAAGAAACTACTAGGGGAAGTAGCCTTAGGTGTGGAAGACAGAGAATGTAGTCCCGAGTTTCAAGAAAGGAGACAGACAGGCTGCACTAAATTACAGACCAGTGTCGCTGACATGTATTGTATGTAAAGTTACGAAGATTATCAGGAAAAGAGTGGTGGAGCCCTAGAATAGAATGGACTAATACATGACAACCAGCACTGTTTTAGAGAAGGAAAATCCTGTTTCATGAACCTATTGGAGTTCTACGACAAGGTAACGGAAGTAAGACAGGAGAGAGAGAGAGAGAGAGATAGGTAGACTGCATCTTCTTGGACTGTAGGAAGGCTTTCGACACAGTACCACACAAGAAACTGGTTGAAAATCTAGAGGAGCAGGCAGGAATAGGCGGGAAAGTACTGCAATGGATCAGGGAATACCTGTCAGGAAGACAGCAGCGAGTCATGGTACGTGGCGAGGTGTCAGAGTGGGTGCATGTGTCGAGTGGGGTTCCACAAGAGTCAGTTCTAGGTCCGGTGGTGATTCTTGTATATGTGAATGACAAGGGGAGAGATAAAGTCAGAGGTGTCCTTGTTTGCAGAAGATGTGAAACTAATGAGGAAAATACAAGCGGACGAGGATTAGTTAAGCCTTGAAGGGGATCTGGAGAGCCTACAAGCCTGGTCTGACAAATGGCTCCTGGAGTTTAATGTCAGCAAGTGTGAAGTTATGAATCTTGGGGAAGGGCAAGGAAGACCGCAGACAGAGTACTGTCTAGGGTGGCCAGAGACTGCAAACCTCACTCAAGGAAAAGGATCTTGGGGTAATATAATACCGAGCACATCTCCTGAAGCGCACATCAACCAAATAACTGCTGCAGCATATGGGCGCCTGGCAAACCTGAGAATAGCGTTCCGACACCTCAGCAAGAAATCGTTCAAGTCTCTACACCGTGTACGTCAGGCCCATACTGGAGTATGCAGCACCAGTTTGGAACCCCCACGTGGTCAAGCACATCAAGAAATTAGAGTAAGTGCAAAGATTTGCAACGAGATTAGTTCCGGAGGTAAGGGGCATGTCCTACGAGAAGGGGTTAAGGCAAATCGACCTGACGACACTGAAGGACAGGAGGGATAGAAGGGACCTGATAACGACGTATAAAATACTGAGTGGAATTGACAAGATGTACAGAGAGAGGATGTTTCAGAGACGAGACACAGCAACAAGGAGTCACAGTTGGAAGTTGAAGACTCAGATGAGGCACAGGGATGTTAGGAAATATTTCTTCACTCCTAGAGTTGTCAGGAAGTGGAATAGTCTGGAAAGTGATGTAGTGGAGGCAGGACCCATATATAGCTTAAGGAGACCTGATCAGGGTACAGGTCTAAAAATACCAATACAAATCCAAATATCCTGCAACAAGGCTACTAGCTTGGCAGTAAATATGTTTATCTTGCAGCAAGTCTAGTAGTCATGTACTAGGTCTAATTATCATTGTGCAAATCTAGAAATTCTGCAGTAAATGTAATCGTCAAAGTCTAATCATCCTCCAGCAAGTCTAATAATTTTGCAGTAAATCTAATTACTCTAGAGCAAGTCAATTGTCTCACAGCATTTTTAATTATCATGAGATAATTGTGATGATCTTATAGAAAGTCTGACCATTACGCACTAAGACTAATCATAAAAGAACATAAGAAAGGAGGAACACTGCAGCAGGCCTGTTGGCCCATACTAGGCAGGTCCTTCACAATCCATCCCACTAACATCTCGCGGAACCTAGTCACAAAGAAGCCCAATATTTTTATGAAGCCTGGAAGTTTAGCCATTCTACAGGAAATCTAGTCGTTCTATAGTAAGTCTAGTCATTCTGCAGTAAGTCTATTCATTATACAATAAGTCTAGTCATTCTACAGTAAGCCTATTCGTTCAAAAAGTTTAGTCATTCTACAGTAAGTCTAGTCATTCTACAGTAAATCTAGTCATTCTACAGTAAATCTAGTCATTCTACAGTAAGTCTAGTCATTCTACAGTAAGTCTGATCATTATACAATTAGTCTAGTCATTTTACAGTAAGTCTGGTCATTCTTCAGCAAATTTGGTCATTATACAACAAGTCTAGTCAATCTGCAATAAATCTAACAATCCTACATTAAGTCTAACAGCCCTACACTAAGTTAAACCATCTTGCAATAACTCTCTAAACGTCTTGCAATGAGTCTAGCCACCTTGCAATGAGTCTAGCCATATTGCAATAAGTCTAGCCATCTTGCAATGAGTCTAGCCACCTTGCAATGAGTCTAGCCATCTTGCAATAAGTCTAGCCATCTTGCAATGAGTCTAGCCACCTTGCAATGAGTCTAGCCATCTTGCAATAAGTCTAGCCATCTTGCAATGAGTCTAGCCACCTTGCAATGAGTTTAGCCATCTTGCAATAAGTCTAGCCATCTTGCAATGAGTCTATTTTTTCTGCAGCAAGTTTAATAAATAAATAAGCCTATAGTTCCACAGAACGTTGAATCATCCTGCAGTAAGTCAAATAATTCTTCATATAATTTTAAGATTCAATGGAAATTTTAATTATCCTGCAGTAAGTCTAATTATCCTGCAGTAAGTCTAATTATCATGCAGTAAGTCTAATTATCATGCAGTAAGTCTAACTATCCTGCAGTAAGTCTAATTATCCTGCAGTAAGTCTAATTATCATGCAGTAAGTCTAACTATCATGCAGTAAGTCTAACTATCCTGCAGTAAGTCTAATTATCCTGCAGTAAGTCTAATTATTATGCAGTAAGTCTAATAATCATGCAGTAAGTCTAATTATCCTGCAGTAAGTCTAATCATCCCTCAGGACGCTTAATGGTTTAGCAGTAAGTTTAATTTTAATTACCAGATAGAACGTTTAAACATGGTGCAGGAAGTTCCACACATGCTGCAACAGCTCCACTTGAACCCAGGTTCAAGTTCTTTATTTTTTATTTTTTATTTTTATTAACACATCGGCCGATTCCCACCATGGCAGGGTGGCCCGAAAAAGAAAAACTTTCATCATCATTCACTCCATCACTGTCTTGCCAGAGGGGTGCTTTACACTACAGTTATAAAACTGCAACATTAACACCCCTCCTTCAGAGTGCAGACACTGTACTTCCCATCTCCAGGACTCAAGTCCGGCCTGCCGGTTTCCCTGAATCCCTTCATAAATGTTACTTTGCTCACACTCCAACAGAACGTCAAGTATTAAAAACCATTTGTCTCCATTCACTCCTATCAAATACGCTCACGCATGCTTGCTGGAAATCCAAGCCCCTCGAACACAAAACCTCTTTAACCTCCTCCCTCCAACCTTTCCTAGGCCGACCCCTATCCTGCCTTCCCTCCACTACAGATTTATACACTCTCGAAGTCATTCTGTTTCGTTCCATTCTCTCTACATGTCCGAACCACCTCAACAACCCCTCCTCAGCTCTCTGGATAATAGTTTTGGTAATCCCGCACCTTCTCCTAATTTCCAAACTCCGAATTCTCTGCATTATATTCACACCACACATTGACCTCAGACATTGCATCTTCACTGCCTCCAGCCTTCTCCTCGTTGCAACATTCATCACCCATGCTTAACACCCATATAAGAGTGTTGGTATAACTATACTCTCATACAGTCCCCTCTTTACTTCCATGGACAAAGTTCTTTGTCTCCACAGACTCCGAAGTGCACCACTCACCCTTTTCCTCTCATCAATTCTATGATTCACCTCATCCTTCATAGGCCCATCCACTGACACGTCCACTCCTAAATATCTGAATACATTCACCTCCTCCATACTCTCTCCCTCCAATCTGATATCCAATCTTTCGTCACCTAATCTTTTTGTTATCCTCATCACCTTACTCTTTCCTATATTCACTTTCAATTTTCTTCTTTTACACACCCTACCAAATTCATCCACCAACCTCTGCAACTTCTCTTCAGAATCTCCCAAAAGCACAGTGTCATCAGCAAAAAGCAACTGTGACAACTCCCACTTTGTATTTGATTCTTTGTCTTTTAACCCCACACCTCTTGCCAAGACCCTTGCATTCACTTCTCTTACAACTCCATCTATAAATATATTGAACAACAATGGTGACATCACACATCCTTGTCTAAGGCCTACTTTTACTGGGAAATAATCTCCCTCTCTCCTACACACTCTAACCTCAGCCTCACTATCCTCATAAAAGCTCTTCACTGCTTTCAGTAACCTACCTCCTATTCCATACACCTGCAACATCTTCTTTATTGTCTGTACTATAAATGACTAATCAAATGTCTAACTTTCTCTGGTCCTTCACAAACACCTTCCTTTTCCTACTTTTATTCGTATTTTTTTGTTTTAATTCTTATCGAGTCTTTTCTTGCATTTATTTTCGTTTCCAAGTCTCTTGACTATACATATCTTCATTCTATCTGGCACTGTCTCTGCGGTCAGCAGTAACAGCCTGGTTGATCAGCCTCTGATCCTCCATGAGGCCTGGTCACAGACCGGGCTTTGAACCCCGGAACTCTCTCCAGGTAAACTCCAGGTAATCTCCAGAACAGGTTTTCACATTATCTGTGCTCTTCTCACTTACTGTTTCTGCCATTACATTTGTAAGTATATTATTTCTTTTATGGCAGTAACTTTTCTACATGCACCTCGAGCTTTCTCTCTCTCTCTGTTCCATTCAGTCACATCTTCCCTGCTTCAATCTCCATTTTTTTAATGATGGAAAAAAGGATAATGATGCACATTAGCACTCAAAAGGCCCACAGGCATAAAATATAAATTTCTTTCTAAGCCTCTCGTACATGACTACCCTTTCAGACCTTTTCCTCTGCTTCTTCAGAATGGTTGCGACACGTTGCTGCCTGAATAAAGTGACAATAATTTTGTTGCATAGCAACCGTGATGGTGCGAATAATCCTGGCTCTAGTGCTCTCTGGAGTGCTATAAAGTGTTGGGAATGATCCTGGCTCTAGTGCTCTCTAGAGTACTCTAAAGTGCTACTGGTGTTGGGAATGATCCTAGTTCTAGTGCTGTCTAGAGTACTGTAAAGTGCTACTGGTGTTGGAATGATCCTGGCTCTAGTGCTCTCTGGAGTACTGTAAAGTGCTACTAGTGTTGGGAATGATCCTAGCTCTAGTGCTCTTGAGGTGCTATATAGTGCTACTGGTGTTGGGAATGATCCTGGCTCTAGTGCTCTCTGGAGTACTGTAAAGTTCTACTGGTGTTGGGAATGATCCTGGCTCTAGTGCTCTTTAGAGTACTGTAAAGTGTTACTGGTGTTAGGAATGATCCTGGCTCTAGTGCTCTCTGGAGTACTGTAAAGTTCTACTGGTGTTGGGAATGATCCTGGCTCTAGTGCTCTTTAGAGTACTGTAAAGTGCTACTGGTGTTAGGAATGATCCTGGCTCTAGTGCTCTCTGGAGTACTGTAAAGTGCTACTGGTGTTAGGAATGATCCTGGCTCTAGTGCTCTCTGGAGTACTGTAAAGAGCTACAGGTGTTGGGAATGATCCTGGCTCTAGTGCTCTCTGGAGTACTGTAAAGTGTTACTGGTGTTAGGAATGATCCTGGCTCTAGTGCTCTCTGGAGTACTGTAAAGTGTTACTGGTGTTAGGAATGATCCTGGCTCTAGTGCTCTCTGGAGTACTGTAAAGTTCTACTGGTGTTGGGAATGATCCTGGCTCTAGTGCTCTTTGGAGTACTGTAAAGTGCTACTGGTGTTAGGAATGATCCTGGCTCTAGCGCTCTCTGGAGTACTGTAAAGAGCTACAGGTGTTGGGAATGATCCTGGCTCTAGTGCTCTCTGGAGTACTGTAAAGTGTTACTGGTGTTAGGAATGATCCTGGCTCTAGTGCTCTCTGGAGTACTGTAAAGTGTTACTGGTGTTAGGAATGATCCTGGCTCTAGTG
This sequence comes from Cherax destructor, assembly GCA_009830355.1. Taxonomy (NCBI): domain Eukaryota; kingdom Metazoa; phylum Arthropoda; class Malacostraca; order Decapoda; family Parastacidae; genus Cherax; species Cherax destructor. The sequence goes on from WNWK01011618.1 coordinate 33,988, forward strand.
CTCTTTGGAGTACTGTAAAGTGTTACTGGTGTTAGGAATGATCCTGGCTCTAGTGCTCTCTGGAGTACTGTAAAGTGCTACTGGTGTTAGGAATGATCCTGGCTCTAGCGCTCTCTGGAGTACTGTAAAGTGCTACTGGTGTTGGGAATGATCCTGGCTCTAGTGCTCTCTGGAGTACTGTAAAGTGCTACTGGTGTTGGGAATGATCCTGGCTCTAGTGCTCTCTGGAGTACTGTAAAGTGCTACTGGTGTTAGGAATGATCCTGGCTCTAGCGCTCTCTGGAGTACTGTAAAGTGCTACTGGTGTTGGGAATGATCATGGCTCTAGTGCTCTCTGGAATACTGTAAAGTGCTACTGGTGTTAGGAATGATCCTGGCTCTATTGCTTTCTGGAGTATTGTAAAGTGCAACTGGTTTTAGGAATGATCCAGGCTCTAGTGCTCTCTGGAGTACATTAAAGTGCTACTGGTGTTGGGAATGATCCTGGCTCTAGTGCTCTCTGGAGTACTTTAAAGTGCTACTGGTGTTGGGAATGATCCTGGCTCTAGTGCTCTCTGGAGTACTTTAAAGTGCTACTGGTGTTGGGAATGATCCTGGCTCTAGTGCTCTCTGGAGTACTGTAAAGTGCTACTGGTGTTGGGAATGATCCTGGCTCTAGTGCTCTCTGGTGTACTGTAAAGTGCTACTGGTGTTGGGAATGATCCTGGCTCTGTTTTCAGGAGTGCTGTGTAGCTCCTGCGGTTGTGGCTGGTTCTTGATCTAGTGCTATAAAAGAGTACTGTATAGCATCTCTGGTATTCAGAATGATTTTAGTTCTAGTGCTATCAAGAGAACCGTATATCCTCATTGTGCAGCGAATGGTTCTTCCTAAGTGACATCAACAGTGCTGTTTAGCACTCCTGGTGTAGCTGACTAGTGACATCAATAGTATTGTTAAACACTGGTGGTGTAGCTGACTAGTGAGATTAATAGTACTGTTAAACATTGGTGGTGTAGCTGACTAGTGACATCAATAGTACTGTTACACACTGGTGGTGTAGCTGACTAGTGACATTAATAGTACTGTTACACACTGGTGGTGTAGCTGACTAGTGACATCAATAGTACTGTTACACACTGGTGGTGTAGCTGACTAGTGACATCAATAGTACTGTTACGCACTGGTGGTGTAGCTGACTAGTGCCATCAATAGTACTGTTACGCACTGGTGTTGTAGCTGACTAGTGACATCAATAGTACTGTTAAACACTCGTGGTGTAGCTGACATCAATAGCAGTGTTAAACACTCCTGGGAATACAAGACACTAGCTACCAGACTCCACAAATATAAATTATTTACATAGCTTAACCTCCCAGGAAAGTATTCCTCTTAATTCTTTGTTTCATCCTACATGTAAGATCTTAATATTAACAAGAAGTAATTGAGTTCCAGGTAACAAATGTTGTAGGGAAACCATCGCCCACACTGAGGGTAACCTAGAAACACATGTATTGTTTGTAGGGAAGTGATGCTATATGTGATGTAATGTAATAAGAATCTTAATTTGTTCAGAGTCCTGCAACACACCAGTGAACCTAATATTATAAAAGTTGCTTAATAATACACTCGTGGAGCGCACCTCAGCAGCCTTGCTCCTATTAATACACTCGTGGAGCGCACCTCAGTAGCCTTGTTCTTATTAATACACTCGTGGAGCGCACCTCAGCAGTTTTGCTCTTATTAATACACTCGTGGAGCGCACCTCAGCAGCCTTGCTCTTATTAATACACTCGTGGAACGCACCTCAGCAGCCTTGCTCTTATTAATACACTCGTGGAGCGCACCTCAGCAACCTTGCTCTTATTAATACACTCGTGGAGCGCGCCTCAGCAGCCTTGCTTTTATTAATACACTCGTTTAGCGCACCTCAGCAGCTTTGCTCTTATTAATACACTCGTGGAGCGTACCTCAGCAGCCTTGCTCTTATTAATACACTCGTGGAGCGCACCTCAGCAGCCTTGCTTTTATTAATACACTCGTGGAGCGCACCTCAGCAGCCTTGGTCTTATTAATACACTCCTGGAGCGCACCTCAGCAGCCTTGCTTTTATTAATACACTCGTTTAGCGCACCTCAGCAGCCTTGCTCTTATTAATACACTCGTGGAGCACGCCTCAGCAGCCTTGCTCTTATTAATACACTCGTGGAGTGCACCTCAGCAGCCTTGCTCTTATTAATACACTCGTGGAGCGCACCTCAGCAGCCTTGCTTTTATTAATACACTCGTTTAGCGCACCTCAGCAGCTTTGCTCTTATTAATACACTCGTGGAGCGCACCTCAGCAGCCTTGCTCTTATTAATACACTCGTGGAGCACGCCTCAGCAGCCTTGCTCTTATTAATACACTCGTGGAGCGCACCTCAGCAGCCTTGCTTTTATTAATACACTCGTGGAGCGCACCTCAGCAGCCTTGGTCTTATTAATACACTCCTGGAGCGCACCTCAGCAGCCTTGCTTTTATTAATACACTCGTTTAGCGCACCTCAGCAGCCTTGCTCTTATTAATACACTCGTGGAGCACGCCTCAGCAGCCTTGCTCTTATTAATACACTCGTGGAGTGCACCTCAGCAGCCTTGCTCTTATTAATACACTCGTGGAGCGCACCTCAGCAGCCTTGCTTTTATTAATACACTCGTTTAGCGCACCTCAGCAGCTTTGCTCTTATTAATACACTCGTGGAGCGCACCTCAGCACCCTTGCTCTTATTAATACACTCGTGGAGCACGCCTCAGCAGCCTTGCTCTTATTAATACACTCGTGGAGTGCACCTCAGCAGCCTTGCTCTTATTAATACACTCGTTTAGCGCACCTCAGCAGCCTTTTTTTTTTTTTTATATTTTATTAAACCATTATTACAAAACATGACAAATATGCCGTAAACAGTAACAGGCACCTAAATTACGAAACAACAATATCAAAATGACAAACCAACACCATAAACATGGATATGTGTGATAACCCACCACCTGAACCCTCACACTATTTTCTAAATAAAACCCCTAACCATACGTACACAAGAAAATTGTTACATATAAAAACCATGCACAACATGTCACATGGTATATGCAAAACTAAATAACAACAAACCTTTATGAAAAGTTAATATACAATGAAACATGTCTATATAATGCCTTGAACATACATGGTCATCTTAAAGTACAAGTAACCCACTGAAAACCTGTCATTTAACACAATTATTAAAACTCCTACTGTTACAAACCTACCACGAAAATCTTCATACAAGGCCAAAGAACTTACTATACATAGACAATAGTGATTAAGCATATAATACATAGGGACAAGAGTTAATACCTCTTAATATACCCCCATGTGCATTATATTATGTCCTCCAGCTATCATCCTCTTAACTACCGTCACTATTACAGTTACTAACCCTATACATCCAAATAATAACTTGGGACCTCTTAACACAGACCTCCAATAGCCAACTGCCATTGTCCCTTCAAAACATTTAGTACAAACAATATAACAGTTAATCCGGCCCTGTTAATGAAAACTCATATATTTAAGAACAGAGTGTATGTTCCTAGCATTTAGAAACATTGAATATTCCATGATACAACACATTACATTAATCCTACCCTTAAACTTTACAACTTCCACATTGTTATATGTATATTAACAACATTTCAAGGACCTTCATGCAAACATATGAAAAAATTTTGTTTTGCAACCTCGCACATGTGAACAAACCCTATAATTCCTAACACAACCATAGGTACATACTCCTTAGATGACTTGCCTCATCACATTAAACCAAGAGCACTGAAACGAAACCAACCTCCAACCTCTTCCCCTGACCTAACTATACCACCCTCCTCACACTCCCCACCTATTCCACCCCCCCCCCAACTCCCCCACCAACGTGTAACCTACCCTACCCACCAGACCACCCCCCTCCCAAGCTACCCTAAACTCCAACCTAAACTCCTCAATAAAACTAGGCAGCCCCTCCCTTTCACCTTATCATGCTTAATAACCAATGTACTGTGAACTCCCGATAAACAATTGGAAAATCCCTCTCCCATACCCTCCCATACAGGCTTTTATTACGACATTTTGTTCTATAAAACCCTGCTGCTAACGCCCTTATTCTTACATCACTTCTCACCTCCCTCATTCCCCACGATATATGAATGTAATCCAAAACTAAATAAGACATTGCCCTTTGTACGCTTTCCGAAAACTGCCCCACGTCCAAACTTAACGCCCGTAGAGCTGACACACCTCTTCCCCCTATTCTTCTCAACACTTCACCAAACCATGCACATACCCCTTTAAGACCCTCGCAAAAATATACAGCGTGAAAAGCCGTATCTAGTTCCCCGCACCTGACACACCTACCATCCCCAACTATTCCCATGACAAATAACTGAGCCCTCGACGCTAAGATTCCATGTAGAAATCTAAACCCTGTATCTCTGACCCTCGGGTTCAATTTCAACTTTTTCAACCACCCCCAGGTTCTACCCCAATTATACAACGGAAAATTCACCCTTCCCTTCACCTCCAACACCCCTTGTCCTATCCTATCCAGCCGACTCACCCTAATAGCACCTGGATCTCGCAATACCATCAAACCTCTCAGAATTTCCTCACACTTCAATAACTCCTTCCCCCCCCACCACCTGCGTACCTCCCTCATCACCTCCCCTACTCTCCTGCCTCCCACCCTCCCCCGTAAAACTCATGCCTCACGAACACACTCCTAAGCCTACACCTTAAGGGTAACAACCCTACACCCCCAACGTACCTTAGTTTCCACCACCTCTCTACACAGCCAATGCCTTCCATGCCCCCATACAAACTTTAACACACTTTGCAATAATCTTCTCACATCAACCTCCAAAAGGGGAAAGACCGCCGCACAAAACCATACTTTACTGTACACTAATACATTCACGACAACTGCCCTTTGCAACAAAGTAACCTCCCCTACTCCCCAACCCCTCATCCTATGTATTGCCGCCTCCACTACCATTCTCGAGTTTACTTCCCTCGCTACCAAAGTGTTCGCACTAAACACTATTCCACAAATCTTTAATGTATCAACACAACCCCATCCCTCCCTCACCCCAACGCTCCCCCGTCCAATTCCCACCTCCAGTAGATTAGATTTTCCTCTATTCACCCTCATTCCCGTCGCTCTTCCAAAAATCTACTAGCCCATTCACCATGCTTAATTGCTGCTCTGACGATACCAAAACGTTAGTATCGTCCACATAACCTACAATTCCTACCCCATCCACTTTATTCTCCCCCCCCTCACTTAAACCCTCCTCCACTAACCTATAAAAGGGATCCTGTAAGCAGGCAAACAGGATCTGCGACAGTGGACAACCCTGTCGCAGACCCCTCTCCATACTCACCGCCTCCCTACCCTCCCATTTATTTGCACTCTGAACTTAGCCTCCTCATACAAAGTACGTACCCAACTCACCACTTCCTTCCCAAAACCCTGTTTCCCAAAATATCATACAGTATTTCTATCCACTCTATCATATGCTCTCTGCCAGTCCAGGCCCAACACGCCTCCTGTTCGACTCTCATCTATAAACCTCTTGATACGTCTATGCCCCGTCATTATACTCCTTCCAGGTACTCCCAATTGTCCCTCATGCAACATGTTCCCAAACCCCTCTTTATTCTATTCGCTAAAATCTTTGCAAAAATTTTATAGTCATTATTCATCAAAGCTATTCCCTATAATCACTTAACCTCCTCGAATTCTTCCTTTCGCTACCAACACAACCACCCCAGTTCTCATACTTTCCCCATTATTCCCTCCCTTTCAACTCATTTACTACCCTCACTAACATCTCTTTTAACACCTGCCAATGCTTTACATACAATTCCCTGGCAACCCATCTGATCCAGGTGATTTTCCCATCCGTAGACCTTTAATTGCTTCCCATACTTCCTCCTCAGTTATCTCTCCTCACAAGCCTGCCTATCCTCATCACTCAAACACTTCCTAATTCCACGTAAAATCCCTTCACTTGCCTCTAAATCCTTTTCTTCCCTTCCATAAGTTTTCCTATACCAACACTCTGCATATCCTCCTATACCCTCTGTTGTCCTCAACTCTCGCCCTCCTCATAACCCCCATTCCCTCCTCTACCTTTATAGACGAGATCAACATACTAGCCCGCCTCCTTTGAAAATGCCTCAGAACCATCTTCGACGCTTTGTTACCCCATAATACCTCCTCCAAACCACTCCTAAGTCTTAAAGCCTGAAACCGTTCCTCCTGTATCTCCCTTAGTCTGTTTCGCAAAACCCCAACCTCTTCGCTAGACCTTCCCCCAATCCCCCATAACACCCACTCAACAAACCTTCCAAATACCTCTGATATCCATACCTATACCTCGCCTCCTCACCCCCCACCCGCTGGTAAAACTTCCTGATTTCCGGTTTACCTCTCTCATCCCACCACTTCGCTACCTTTACCTTCAACTCCCTTCCCTCCCTCCACATCTCCCTCCACCACCCCTCAAAATCTTCATCATCCCCATCTCTCTCCAACAATCTCGTATTTAATTTCCAATAACTCTGGTACACCCTGACAGCTCCTTCCCATCCCCTTCAAACAAAACTCCTCGATGGTCCGAAAACCAACATCAATACACTCCACTTTTCCACAACCACTGCTTTCGTCACATATACTCTGTCCAAACGAGCAGCATAATTCTTCCTATAGAAAGTGTAGTCTACCGGTTCCCCTCCTCCCACCACATCCACCACCCCACCGCATTCAAGACCTCTCGTAATGAACCCAGCACACACCCGCTCCCCTTGGTTCTACATCCCTAACCCTTATCACACTATTCCAATCCCTGCTATGACAGTGACGTGAGGTAGTCCCGAAAGCATAAGTTAACTCATTATTAATAAAATCATCTTTAATACGCTTATTCGCCACAGCCGGAGATACACTCCCAAAAAGCTAACCTGTACTCCTCCCCAATCTCCATTCACTCGAACTACCCTTCCCCCACCTCCTCCCATGATGACAAGGTGAAAGGGCTGGTCTCCCCAATCCCCACCAACACACCCCTTTGAACAACCTAGCACTGCCAGCAAAAACTTGATAACCCTTTATTACTATCTCCTCCCCTGCCTAAAATTGTGTTCTTGAAAAAACACTACATCTACCCTCCATCGCATTAACGTTATCTCAACCCATTTGCGTTTGACCTCATTTCTGAGGCCATTTACGTTCATTGTCACACACCTGAAGTGAACGGTTGGGGTTTTCCTGTCGATTTCAGTGCTCGTTTGTCAATCTTAACCATCGTTGCACCATCATTCCCTCCCTTCCCCTTTCCCTCCCCCTTTAATACTCTTGGTGCTCCATTACCCTTCACCCGACACCTTTACCCTGCACCACCTCAGCCCACATCTTTTTCCAGGCCTCTGAGCTGCAGTTAACACATCCTCATCTGTATCATCCCCAGGTCGTTTCCTAGATTCTCCCTTTTCCACCGGTATCTCCATGTCCTCTTCCCTGTGAATTTCAGCCTCTACAACTGTCACATTTACTGAAGCCTCTGCACCAATTCCACCACTTCTCATAACCTCACCCGTCTCCGTAGCTCTCATAACATCCTCTCCTTGCCCAACCACACCCACCTCATCTGAAATATCATCCAGTAATAAGGGTGCACTACCAATGAATTCATGCAAATCCTGCAGAATAGCTGCTTCCTCACCCTCACCACGCTGACTCTCATCCATGGTCATGCCTTGCGCTGCAGTCACCTCCAGCGTCACATCTGAAATCAAGGCAACAGCCTGCTGTTGCTTCTCCTCCTGATCCACCTCCGCACTCCACGATTGTTGTTGATTCCCGTTCTTCTTCTTCCCGTCGCTCTGCTCCACCAATCCAACCTCCGAAGATGTCCTGTCATCCAAGCTGGTCACGGCACGTACCTCCTCCCTCCGATCTCCAACACGCCTACGTGCACAATCCGCCGCTATGTGTCCTGGTTGCTCGCACAACCGACATGTCCTCACCTGGCCGACATAAGTTACATAAACCTGGGTACGAAAGGCGTCCATTAGAATGTAGGATGGTACAGGTTTCCTTAATGTCATTTTCACATTATAAGTGCCCTCGAGCATGCCAGCGTACAAACCATTCATCCAACGGCCCACGTTGACTGCATGTATCACACCATACTGTTTCAAAACATCCTGAATGTCCGTCGCACTCGCCTCGAATGGGACATGACGGAGTTTCAACCACTTATATGTGGCTGAAATATCCTTAACACATACCTCTACACCTTGCATGACGACCTTCCGCTTGTCCTGGTACATGTCGACGATCCTTTCGTAAGCTGCTGTACAGGCGAATTTTACAAGGATCCTCCTTGCCCCATTGAGGGCAATGCCGTATAACTCTGAATGTTGTATGCCCAGAGTGTCGCGAAGTATGGCAGGCAGTAAAATCTCTGCGTTCGATGGGTAAACTGCTCCTTGTAGTAGTTCAATACCCACAGTATTCACCCGGCGTCTGTAACCATCCGCCATGATGAGAATGAAGTTGCACCAGGTCAACTCCAGGGGGCTCCACCAGACACCCGCACACAACCAAGGCTGGGCGTGGAATGAATTAATACACTCGTGGAGCGCACCTCAGCAGCCTTGCTCTTATTAATTCACTCGTTTAGCGCACCTCAGCAGCCTTGTTCTTATTAATACACTCGTGGAGCGCACCTCAGCAGCCTTGCTCTTATTAATACACTCGTGGAGCGCACCTCAGCAGCCTTGCTCTTATTAATTCACTCGTTTAGCGCACCTCAGCAGCCTTGTTCTTATTAATACACTCGTGGAGCGCACCTCAGCAGCCTTGCTCTTATTAATACACTCGTGGAGCGCACCTCAGCAGCCTTGTTCTTATTAATACACTCGTGGAGCGCACGTCAGCAGCCTTACTCTTATTAATACACTCGTGGAGAGCACCTCAGCAGCCTTGCTCTTATTAATACATTCGTGGAGCGCACCTCAGCAGCCTTAGTCTTATTAATACACTCCTGGAGCGCACCTTAGCAGCCTTGCTCTTATTAATACACTCGTGGAGCGCACCTCAGCAGCCTTGGTCTTATTAATAATAATAATACTAATAGTTTTATTTCGTTGCAAGTTACAAGTATACATAGGTATTGGTAGTTACAATTATAAAACTGTAATGCAAGGAGAGCCACTGGCATGCCATGGCATAAGGGGCAGCTTAGTCTAAAGACTTATTCACTATGTACATATTACTAGAGAAATTGATTGAGTTTATTCTAGTTATATATTTTATTTCAAATTACAATATGATAATACTATACTATTAAAAAGACAATACTAGAGAAATTGGTTGAGTTTATTCTAGTTGTATATTTTATTTCAAATTACAATATGTTGATGCTATACTAGTAAAATAACAATACTAGAGAAATTTATTGAGTTTCTTCTAGTTATATATTTTATTTCAAATTTCAATATGATGATACTATACTATTAAAATGGCAATATGATGATATGAAATTGCAACAAGTGTTAAGGAGGATGACAATATAAAACTGAGATTATCTTAAGGAAAATAACATTGGGGTTGAAAGTTGTTACAGTATGAGTATTTAGTATAGGGTGAGTAGGTGATTTTTGAGAAGAGTCTTGAATTGATTTTCAGACAAGGTTAACTTAATATTTACTGGTAATGAATTCCAGATTCTGGGGCCCTTTATGTGCGTAGAATTTTTACATTGGTTGGTATGGACTCGGGGTATGTCAAAAAGTGATCTGTGTCTTGTGTTGTGGTCGTGGGACCTATTAAAGTTGTTGAGGAGAATTTTGAGCAGAGGGTTGATATTAGCATGCAGAGTTTTATGTATGTAGTAGGCACATGAATAGGTATGAATGTTTTTTACGGTGAGTAGTTTTAAAGTTTTGAATATAGGTGGAGTATGCTGTCTAGAGGGGGAATTTGTTATCATCCTGACTGCAGCCTTTTGCTGGGTTATGAGTGGTCTAAGGTGATTTAATGTTGTTGACCCCCATGCACAGATTCCATAGGTGAGATAAGGGTAGATAAGTGAATGATATAGTGCAAGGAGAGCTGGTTGTGGCACATAATAGCGTATCTTTGATAATATACCTACTGTCTTTGAGATTTTCTTGGAAATTTGTTATATGTGTGTTTGGAATTTAAGACTGCTGTCAAGGTGAATTCCTAGGAATTTTCCCTCTGTGAGTCTTGTGATGGGTGAACCATTGAGCGTTATGTTAAGTGGAACATTTGTGGCTTTGTTTCCAAACTTAATGAAGTAGGTCTTGTCAGTATTGAGAGTAAGCTTGTTTGTCGTCATCCATGTTGATATTTTCTGCAATTCGGCATTAACAGTGTTGGCCAGTATGACTGAATTTGGGTGAGAGAAGACATATGTTCTGTCATCTGCAAATAATATGGGTTTTAGTAGTTGTGATGCATTCGGTAGGTCGTTTATGTAAATGAGGAATAGGAGTGGCCCCAGGACACTTCCTTGAGGGACTCCGACTGTAATTTGTTGTGTGGAAGAGTTCTCTCCATTTGTGTACACATACTGGCTTCTGTTGCTAAGGTATGACTTTAGGTAGTTGAGTGGGTGCCCCCTAATACCATAGTGTGCTAATTTTGTGAGCAGTAAATCATGGTCGACTGTATCAAATGCTTTGCGTAGGTCTATGAAGATTCCCAGCAGGACTTCTTTCTTCTCAAGTGTGGTGTATATTAACTCTAACATGTGTGTTATAGCATCGTTTGTGCTCTTGTTAGTTCTGAATCCAAATTGACAGGGGTTGAGTACATTGTGTGAGACGAGCAATATGGAGGGATATGTTTCTGGGTACAGTCAAGTGTTGACCAACTATATACAAGATAAAATAGAACAATACACAAAACAGTGACTGGAACAATACACAGATAACTCGCACTTATTAGACTGAAACTGGTGCCGACGTTTCGGTCTGGCTTGGAGCACTATGTACCATATACAAGTCCCTTCCAGACTCAGTATAAGTAGATCACATTACTATAAATTAACACGACCTGAGTGATTTGTACTGAACGGAATACTAGCAAATATTTAAACCTTTAAAATTATTTCCCTACAACTATTAGCAAGAAACAAGAAATCTTCGTTAGTTAGCGTTTCTCATCACAAACATTCTCGGATTTTCTGCCTTGAAACTTTCTGCGCTGGTCTTCGGAACTATATTTTTTTCTACCTTTTAGAGCTTTTAGAGCTCTATCAGAATAGTCAGTGTAATAGGTACATTGTGAGTGCGGGCAACATTTCCCACCACAACATTGTGAGTGCAGGCAACACTCTTCCCAACACCACATTGTAAGTGCAGGCAACACTCTTCCCAACACCACATTGTGAGTACAGGCAACACACTTCCAAACACCACATTGTGAGTGCAGGCAACACTTTTCCACCACTACATTGTGAGTGCAGGCAAAACTTCCCAACACCACATTGGAAGTGCAGGCAACACTCTTCCCAACGCCACATTGTGAGTGCAGGCAACACTTCCCAACATCACATTGTGAGTGCAGGCAACACACTTCCCAATATCACATTGTGAGTGCAGGCAACACACTTCCCTACACCACATTGTGAGTGCAGGTAACACACTTCCCAGCACCACATTGTGAGTGCAGGCAACACGATTCCCAACACCACATTGTGAGTGCAGGCAACACTTCCCACCACCACATTGGGAGTGCAGACAACACTCTTCCCGACACCACATTGTGAGTGCAGGCAACACACTTCCCAACACCACATTGTGAGTGCAGGCAACACTTCCCAACATCACATTGTGAGTGCAGGCAACACTCTTCCCACCACCACATTGAGAGTGCAGGCAACACTCTTCCCACAAAAACATTGTGAGTGCAGGCAACACTTCCCAACATCACATTGTGAGTGCAAGCAACACTCTTCACATCACCACATTGTGAGTGCAGGCAACACTCTTCCCTACACCACATTGTGAGTGCAGGTAACACACTTCCCAGCACCACATTGTGAGTGCAGGCAACACGATTCCCAACACCACATTGTGAGTGCAGGCAACACTTTTCTACCACTACATTGTGAGTGCAGGCAAAACTTCCCGACATCACATTGGGAGTGCAGGCAACACTCTTCCCAACGCCACATTGTGAGTGCAGGCAACACTTCCCAACATCACATTGTGAGTGCAGGCAACACACTTCCCAACACCACATTGTGAGTGCAGGCAACACTCTTCCCACCACCACATTGAGAGTGCAGGCAACACTCTTCCCACAAAAACATTGTGAGTGCAGGCAACACTTCAAACATCACATTGTGAGCGGCAACCACACACTTTCACATCACCACATTGTGAGTGCAGGCAACACTCTTCCCTACACCACATTGTGAGTGCAGGCAACACGATTCCCAACACCACATTGTGAGTGCAGGCAACACTTCCCACCACCACATTGTGAGTGCAGACAACACTCTTCCCGACACCACATTGTGAGTGCAGGCAACACACTTCCCAACACCACATTGTGAGTGCAGGCAACACTTCCCAACATCACATTGTGAGTGCAGGCAACACTCTTCCCACCACCACATTGAGAGTGCAGGCAACACTCTTCCTAACACCACATTGAAAGTGCAGGCAACACACTTCCCAACACCACATTGTGAGTGCAGGTAACACACTTCCCACCATCACATTGTGAGTGCAGGCAACACTCTTCCCTACACCACATTGTGAGTGCAGGTAACACACTTCCCAGCACCACATTGTAAGTGCAGGCAACACGATTCCCACCACCACATTGTGAGTGCAGGCAACACTTCCCACCACCACATTGTGAGTGCAGGCAACACACTTCCCAACACCACATTGTGAGTGCAGGCAACACTTCCCAACACCACATTGTGAGTGCAGGCAACACACTACCAAACACCATATTGTGAGGGCAGGCAACACTCTTCCCAACACCACATTGTGAGTGCAGGCAACACTCTTCCCAACACCACATTATGAGTGCAGGCAACACTCTTCCCAACACCACATTGTGAGTGCAGGCAACACACTTCCCAACACAACATTGTGAGTGCAGGCAACACACTTCCCAACACCACATTATGAGTGCAGGCAACACTTCTCAACACCACATTGAGAGTGCAGGCAACACACTTCCCAACACCACATTGAGAGTGCAGGCAACACTCTACCCAACACCACATTGTGAGTGCAGGCAACACTTTTCCCAAAACCACATTGTGAGTGCAGGCAACACTCTTCCCGACACCACATTGTGAGTGCAGGCAAGACACTTCCCAACACCACATTGTGAGTGCAGGCAACACTCTTCCCAACACCACATTGTGAGTGCAGGCAACACATTACCAAACACCACATTGTGAGGGCAGGCATCACTCTTCCTAAGACCACTTTGTGAGTGCAGGCAACACTTTTCCCAACATTACATTATGAGTGCAGGCAACACTCTTCCCAATACCACATTGTGAGTGCAGGCAACACACTTCCCAACACCACATTGTGAGTGCAGGCAACACACTTCCCAACACCATATTGTGAGTGCAAGCAACACACTTCCCAACATCACATAGTGAGTGTAGGCAACACTCTTCCCACCACTACATTGAGAGTGCAGGCAACACACTTCCCAACACCACATTGAGAGTGCAGGCAACACTCTACCCAACACCACATTGTGAGTGCAGGCAACACTTTTCCCAAAACCACATTGTGAGTGCAGTCAACATTCTTCCCGACACCACATTGTGAGTGCAGGCAACACACTTCCCAACCACATTGTGAGTGCAGGAAACACGCTTCCTAACACCACATTGTGAGTGCAGGCAACACTTCCCACCACCACATTGTGAGTGAAGGCAACACTTCCCAACACCACATTGTGAGTGCAGGCAACACTCTTCCCAACACCACATTGTGAGTGCAGGCAACACACATCCCTACACCACATTGTAAGTGTAGGCAGCACTCTTCCCACGACCACATTGAGAGTGCAGGCAACACTCTTCCCAACACTACATTGAGAGTGCAGGCAACACTCTACCCAACACCACATTGTGAGTGCAGGCAACACTTCCCACCACCACATTGTGAGTGCAGGCAACACTCTTCCCACCACCATATTTTGAGTGCGGGCAACACTTCCCACCACCACATTGTGAGTGCAAGCAACAATTCCCACCACCTCATTGTGAGTGGAGGCAACACTCTTCCCGACACCAGATTGTGAGTGCAGGCAACACACTTCCCAACACCACATTGTGAGTGCAGGCAACACACTTCCCAACACCACATTGTGAGTTCAGGCAACACACTTCCCACCACCTCATTGTGAATGGAGGCAACACTCTTCCCGACACCACATATAGAGTGCAGGGAACACTCTTCCAAACACCACATTGTGAGTGCATGCAACACTTCCCAACACCACATTGTGAGTGCAGGCAACACACTTCCAAACACCACATTGTGAATGTAGCTACACACTTCCCACCACCACATTGGTAGTGCAGGCAACACAATTCCTAACACCACATTGTGAGTGCAGGCAACACTCGTCCCACCACCACATTGAGAGTTCAGTCAACACTTTTCCGAACACCACATTGAAAGTGCAGGCAACACACTTCCCAACACCACATTGTGAGTGCAGGCAACACTCATCCCGACACCACATTGTGAGTGCAGGCAACACACTTCCCACCACCACATTGTGAGTGCAGGCAACACTCTTCCCGACACCACATTGTGAGTGCAGGCAACACACTTCCCAACAATACGTTGTGAGTGCAGGCAACATGCTTCCCAACACCACATTGTGAGTGAAGGCAACACTTCCCACCACCACATTTTGAGTGCAGGCAACACTCTTCCCGACACCACATTGCGAGTGCAGGCAACACTCTATCCAACACCATACTGGCACAATGAAATGAACTGTAATACTGAAAGATTACACTGAATTAATATTATAGCACTTGTCAGAAATTATCAATTATTAAAATGGAATAGAGCACAAAAATACTGTATGCAAAAATTATGAGAGCAAATTGATCACTTCTGGAGAATAATTTTAAAATGTAATCAAATTGCAGAAAGAAATTACTGCATCAATGAAAAAGCAATGTTGCACTAGGCACAAATAGAATGAACACTTTAACTCTTAGTTCGAATTAGGTAAACTAGTGAAAATAAAGAGAATAATGAATATTACTTTACTTTAAATATGAATATTAAGAGTGAATTTGTTCAAGGAATTATTGACAAAATCAATACAAATAATACAATACACAAAATAAAGCAAAAACACTTACAGATTGCAGGGGAATACTGAACACAACAAGAGTCATTCACTGAATGGTTAAGAATACTTGCAACAAGATCTTGCAGTGTTAAAATATAAAAGAGAGTGCTTGCTGCAGAGAATATATTCTATGAACAGGATTCTGCAAAAATTAAAAAAAAAATGAGGCACTGTATGACACAAAAAATTTAGACGGTCTATGGAATTAAAAACAGGTAAGATACTGGAAATTAAAAAAAATAATGGGACACAATTAATGGCACACAATAATGAAATATGCAACTAGGGACACTGGGGCATAAACATTGAAAGAACTATTGCACAGAATTTGCATAAAACACAAGGGAATGCAATGAGGAAAAAACAATAAAAGGGCAAGAAAATAATAAGACACAACACAGAAATAATGACACAACACTGAAATAATGTGGAACACAGTACATAATTAATAAATAACTTAATTACTGCACTGAAAAACTGGAAATAAAAAAAATTATACTGTACACAAGTCACAGAATAAAATGGGTACACAAAAAGTACTTACTGCAGGTGTAGAGAATAACAAAGAATATAAATGTGAAATAAGACACAACGAGGGAGACACGGAGAGACAAAAATTTTTTTTGGGAACAAAAATATGGTAAACACTGTAGAACACAAATGTCACTAAGAAAATTCACTGCAGAAATGTCTCACACACGCAATGTTTATAACAGAATTGTCTCTAGTGATGAATGAACAACGAGTTTTTGGAGGGGAGAATTTGATTCTTGGGTACTGCTGCTGCTGACGATTCTTGAAGAAGTTAGTGTAACGAAGAACTCAAGTGCCGGGCCTTAATGCAGGCGCTATAACTCACTCTGGGTCTTCACCCCGCACCTGAGCCAAAATAACGACGCTGGGAACCCAAGATAGGGTAGAAATAGCCCCACTTGTGAGAACTTTTGAGGAGTAGTGAGTGGTGTTTTTTTTGGGTGGTGGTGGCACGCGGCTGGCACACTAGCGAGAGTGGGCTCCCGTGTGAGTGGTTACTGGGCACACGCGGTATGACGTCACGGCGTTTTGCAGTACACCTAAGTCTCACGACCTTGGAAACACTCACTAACCCAGGGCTTTTTGTACAATAAGCCACAGGAATGATGAATAACAGTCTGACAATAGTCCAACTGGTAACACAGAGCGATTGGAGACAATACTCAACAACTGGCTTTGCTGAAGACGTACTGGCTTACTTGAACAGCTGGCTTGAAGCTGGCTTAAGTCCTCTAGACTGGTGGACTGGAATGCTTATACTTGCACACATCAGTGAGACGCAGGATGGATGACAAGAGACAGACTGGATGACTGCAGGCTCGGTGATAACTCGGCTCTCTCCCATAAGTTGGCTTACTTGTTGGCTTAATTGCAAAAACCCAGATCACCTCTTCAAAGGTTTACTTGTAGTAGTGGCGGTTAACGGTTGAGATGCTGGGGAGATGGCTGGATGCTTCAAACACCGGCTCTTTCTTCTTAAATATGCATAAATACCCTAAATCCACGCCCACAAGCTGCCACCATTTTGTTGTGTGGGGTTCTTTCGTAGATTGGGTAATGAACAGACGAGCTTGGGATGGTAATTTGGTGTATTGAAGTCGAAATATATAGGGTGGAATCTCAGAGCCGTAGGCCTATGTCTGTCCTACACTGAATCTGGCTGGTAACTGCCTCACTGGGAAGCGGGCACTCCTCGCATTCAAAAGGGGAGGCCTCGGACCTGGTAACCGTTAGTCACGTGAGTAGGGCATGCTCAGTAATGGTTACAGCCATGAACTATCACTGGCTTACAGTGACATTGAGAGTGCAGTCAACACTCTTCCCACCACCACATTGTGAGTGCAGGCAACACTTCCCTCCACCACATTGTGAGTGCAGGCAACACTTCCCACCACCACACTATGAGTGCAGGCAAAACTCTTCCCACAAACTCATTGTGAGTGCAGGCAACACCTTCTACCTCCACATTGTGAGTGCAGGCAACACTCTTCCCGACACCACATTGTGAGTGCAGACAACACACTTCCCAACACCACATTGTGAGTGCAGGCAACACACTTCCCAACACCACATTGTGAGTGCAGGCAACATACTTCCCAACACCACATTGTGAGTGCAGGCAACACACTTCCCAACATCACATTGTGAGTGCAGGCAACACTCTTCCCAACACCACATTGTGAGTGCAGGCAACACTCTTCCCGACACCACATTGTGAGTGCAGACAACACACTTCCCAACACCACATTGTGAGTGCAGGCAACACACTTCCCAACACCACATTGTGAGTGCAGGCAACACACTTCCCAACACCACATTGTGAGTGCAGGCAACACACTTCCCAACATCACATTGTGAGTGCAGGCAACACTCTTCCCAACACCACATTGTGAGTGCAGGCAACACTCTTCCCGACACCACATTGTGAGTGCAGACAACACACTTCCCAACATCACATTGTGAGTGCAGGCAACACTCTTCCCAACATCACACTGTGAGTGCAGGCAACACACTTCCCAACACCACATTGTGAGTGCAGGCAACACACTTCCCAACACCACATTGTGAGTGCAGGCAACACACTCCCAAACACCACATTGTAAGTGCAGGCAACACACTTCCCAACACCACATTGTGAGTGCAGGCAACACAGGGGTTCCCTGTCTCCTCCCTGACTCAGCCTCAGTGGTTTACGAGCAATGTGGACTTTCGCTTATGTTCTCTTCAGTAGATTTTTTTCCATGTTAACCATCTTCTGGTGCTAGATCAACCAGGCTGTGATGGATGTGTGGGTCATCAATCCACCAGCAACAATAACCTAGTTAACTAGGCAAGCACCAGACGAGTCTGACGGCCCTTGGCCGGGCTCTGGGAGTTGACAAACTCTGGGAACTCATCAAAGGTATATCAAAGTCATTCAGTCCTGGAGTCACTAACAGTTTGTGGATCACTTAAGTGAAGACAATACAACCCATCACAACAATCACCAGCATAAAATAAAAATAAATTCTGCAATGAAAGGAAGAAATATAACCTGTAGCACTTTAACAATAATAATTAATTATTTCTTTATTTCTAGAAGCACATATACAAGGTATATACACCTAGATGACATCAATGACATATTATTATTATTATTATTATAAAATGGAAGCGCTAAACCTACCAGGGTCATACAGCGCTGCAGGGTAGGAACTGATGCAGGATCTAAGGATAAATAAGGGTGGAGATGACAATAAAGCTAAAGTTAGGAGGGGCTGTGGGGAGTGATAAAGGAAGGATTATCAAAGTTTGTGTAATAAATCAGTTGCTGTCAAAAAGTCGAAGAGGGCGTCTGTGTCAAAGGTGGGTCCGTCAGCGAGATGGTTCCGTCAGCAAGGAGGGTCCGTCAGCAAGGTGGGTCTGTCAGCAATGTGGGTCCGTCAGCATGGAGTGTCCGTCAGCAAGGTGAGTCCGTCAGCAAGGTGAGTCCGTCAGCAAGGTGGGTCCGTCAGCAAGGAGGGGAAATAAAGTAAAGGAGTTAGAGCGGTGACGACGTCGGAGGAAAATTCTGCGTACTCGTTGATAGACAGAACAGTCCAATAGAATATGGGAAATTGAAACGGGAACTAGACAATTCTCACAAAGTGGAACAGGACGCCTCTCCATGAGATACCCGTGAGTTAGACGAGTGTGTCCCATATGAAGACGAGAGAGTGTTGTCTCCCAACCTCGGTATCGATGACAAGTAGAAGGCCAGAAACCCAAACTTGGTTTGATAGAATGTAATTTGTTATGAGTCATATTAGACCAACGTTATTGCCAACGGTTGCGAAGGTGGGTAGAGATTACAGCAAAATAGTCAGAGAATGGATTACCTCTATATGAAACTGGTAGGTCATGTACTGCAGACCACGCAGCTGAATCTGCCTGCTCATTGCCCTGAACATCAACGACGAACTAGGGGATGAAGTGAATCAATTTTTTTAATCGCTTGCAAAGCACTAAAGGAGTCTGAGACGATTACAAACTTTGAAGTAGGTATAGATGCAATACGGATAATTGCAATAAGAATGGCATACAATTCAGCTGTTAAAATACTAGCCGAGTCTAATAAATGACCTCGCACCACACTGTCAGGAAACACTGTTGCAAACCTAACACCATCAGAGGGTTTAGAACCATCAGTGTACACTGCAACGGCATGAGAATGAGATCGGAAGTGATTAAGAAAAAAAGAGAGCGAGTAGCAACTGTAGGGATTTGGGCTTTCACGCATGGCAGAGGGGAAGAACAGACACTAACTGTCGGAACTTCCCAAGGGGAAAGTGAAAAGTTAGATGCTAGATGAACATATAAAGGGGGCAACTGAAGAGGAAGTCAAGAGCAATTAAAGACGAAGAGAAAAGGGACGGAGTAAACAGGGGTGGCGAATAAATGATGGACTTCTGTTAACGTTCGTCACTATCCTGTATGCAGAAGGATCGTGAAAGTCATGAGAGAGGACAAAACAGCAGAGGCAATGATCATCGCGACGATCGTTCAAGGATGGGACATTTGCTAGAAATAATTTACACCGCTCTCGAGAAAAAAAGAAATCCCAGTGGGAATCTTCATTGATTTACGTAAAGCTTTTAATACAGTTGACGATGATCTGTTACACCTAAAATTATCACACTATGGTATAAGAGGGCACTCCCTCAACTACCTAAAATCATACCTTAGCAACAGAAGCCAATACATATGTGTACACAAATGGAGCTAGTTCTACAACGCAAACTATTGCAGTTGGTGTCCCACAGAGAAGTGTTCTTGGCCTACTTCTCTTTCTCATTTACATTAACGACCTACCAAATGCATCTCAACTACTCAAATCCATACTATTTGCAGATGACACAACATACGTTTTCTCTCACCCAAGCCCAGACATACTAGCCAACACTGTAAATGCTGAATTGCAGAAAATATCTACCTGGATGATGACTAACAAACTTACTCTCAATATTGATAAAACCTATTTCATTCAGTTTGGAAACAGAGCTACAAATGTACCACTTAACATAATGATAAACGGGTCCCCTATCACAAAACTCACAGAGGGAAAATTCTTAGGAATCCATCTTGACAGTGGCCTCAAATTTCAGACACATATACAACAAATTTCCAAGAAAGTCTCCAAGACCGTGGGAATACTATCCAAGATACGGTACTATGTTCCACAATTGTGGAACATAGTACCCTATTTCACTCACTCATTTACCCTATTTCACTCACTCATTTACCCCTACCTCACCTATGGAGTTTGCGCATGGGGCTCAACAACAATAACTCATCTCAGACCATTAATAACACAAAAAAAGGCTGCATCAGAATGATAACAAATTCACACTCCAGACAACATACTCCACCAATATTAAAAAATCTAAACTTACTCACCATACAAGACATCCATACCTTTTACTGTGCCTATTACATACATAGAACACTAAACTCAAATATTAACCCACCACTCAAACTTCTCCTTACCAGCCTTAACAGGACACATGACCATAACACAAGACACAGATCACTCCTCGATGTTCCCCGTGTCCATCTAACACTATGCAAAAACTCAATGCACATTAAAGGCCCGAAAATTTGGAATTCATTACCTGTTGCCAAAGAAACCCTGCCTGTACCTCAATTCAAAACGCTGCTAAAAAACCACCTTCTCACCCAAACCTAAGTGCACAATATCTAACATTATCAACAAAGTTGATTAATCACTTAAATGTAAAAACCTGTTATAAATAATGCATACTGAGCTAACTCTGTTTTATAGCATTAACAAATAAAATAATCCACTCTCTTGTACTCTTTGTAACTCATCTAATGAACATATAAACTGTAATTGCAATACAACTAATTGTTTTAATTTGTTTGATCTGATTTAATTAATTGCATTGCTGCAATTAATAAATTATTATGTTCAACTTATATTCAAATTTCACAACTCAAATACACAATTATACTTATTTTGTAAATTATCAACCATAATTTTTTACCATGTAGTCTACTGTTAATTAATTTTAAGAATGCCCACAATGCTCAGCATATTAAGGAACTTTGGCATGTACACCCCATTTATACCTAGAACTATGTAGTACATCTTTGTATCATGTCTAAATAAAAATTATTATTATTATTATTATTATTATTATTATTATTATTATTATTATTATTATTATTATTATTATTATTATAGAGGCTCTCGACAGGTGAGGAGAGAAAAACACCTAGACTAAACGTAATCCCTGATGATGGATGGGATCGAGTTTAAAAAGAGTTGCAGGAGAGGTCGCAGAATACATCTGGTCACCATAATCTGCTTCGATGAAATTAGGGCTGAATGCAGTCGGAGGAGAGTTCGACGAACCGACCCCATGAAAGATGAACGAGGGTTTTAAGGAGGTTCAGCCGGCTATGGCAAGTTGTTTTCAGGGAGGTAATGTGAGGTTTCCTAGACAACCGGCGATCAAACAGTAGGCCGAGAAATCTGACCATATCACGTTCAGAGATTCGTGAGCCATATACGTACAATGGAGTATCAAGGACGATTGAACGTCTGGTAAAAGTAATTGTTGGTGTTTTAGCACTAGAAAATTTAAACCCATGAGTAGTGGCTCAATGGGAAACACTGTTGATAGCATTTTGGAGTGAGGCTGCTACTAGGCGACAGTCAGCGCCTGCACAAGCTATTGCAAAATCATCAACATAGAGTGATGACCAAATAGTAGATGGAAGAACAGATGCAGGGAGAAAAAAATGTGGTGCTAAGGACACATCCCTGAGGAGCACCTTCAGCTTGGACAAAGTCCGGGGAAAGCAAATTATTAACCCGAACACGGAAATGTCTCTCAGATATGAAGTTTGCAAGAAAAATGGCAGATTACCTAGGAGGCCTAACGAGTGAGTTTGGGCCAGGATGTTATACCTCCAGTAGTGTCAAATGCCTTTTAATTACAGACATAGGTATCTAAACGGAGTAAGGGGTCAATAGTACAGCGGCTCTGACGAAAGCCATATTGATGGGGGGAGAGACTATTGTATGTCTCTAAATACCACGTCTAAATACCACAATGCACAGCATATTAGGGGCTTTTGGCATGTACATCTCATTAATAACTAAGTAATAACTATGTAATTACTATGTATAACTATATCTGCCATATATAATTGTACAATGTCTAAATAAAGTATTATTATTATTAGTATTATTAAATGTCTATTTACCAGACGTTCCATCACCTTGCAAACTGCACTGGTAAGAGCAATGGGACGATAGTGCGAGGTATCATGTCCTGAAGTACCTGGTTTACGAAAATGTAGAACTATGGCAAAGTTCCACAGCTGAGGAAGAACTCCTTTAAACCAAATAAGACTGAAAAGACGTAAGAGGACTGTAAGGGCTGACGGATGCAAATGTTGAAGTATGCGAATATGAATGCCATCAGTCCCAGCTGCCGATGATCGGCAAGTGGAAAGTGTGGACTCTAGTTCTAGAAGTGTAAAAGGCACATTGTAAGGCTCTTCTCAGTGTGACTTTGTAAATGGTCCAAGTGAGGACGTGTCTGGTGTACTCTCTGTGGAGACTTTTCTACTGTGCTTCCGTTCTTAGCTACCTGAGATTGGATGATGGTTTCCCTCGACTACGAACAGCTATATCTCCAACTTAAGGCGGAATTAACGGAAGCTAGAAGAGAAATTCAACGATTGAAGGGTATATGCAAGGATTATCCCCGGAACAATGTCGCCGATGATCAGACCAACGAATGGATGCTAGTCAGTTCTGATGGGACGAAGCTGAAGTTGAAGAAGGTCCAGGAGACTGCTGTGAAAACCAGCAACTCTTTTTCCTTGTTATCAGACGAATGTGAAGACATCCCAGCGAAGACCATCTCTACAAAGACCGTCGAGAACGTCATGCACACCGCCAGTCGAGGTAAGAACATTGTTTTAGTTGGGGATAGTCACATTAAGTTTATGGATAGGGAATTTTGTCTTAAGGATAGGAATAGGAGGCAGAGGGTGTGTTATCCTGGGGCTGGGATGAAGGATATTGTTAGCCGTCTGGACGACATCATGAGAGGTAATGGGAGCAATCCTATTATCTGTCTCAGTGCTGGAGGCAACGATGTTGGCAGACGTAGGAGTGAGGAGCTGATTAGCAGCTATAGGTCAGCAATAGACAGAATTAGGAAGAAGGGTGGGAACCCTGTCATATGTGGTATTTTGCCAAGGAGAGGAGTTGGAAATGAATGGTTGTCCAGGGCAATTGGTGTCAATTGCTGGCTGGACAAATACTGTAAGGAAAATGCAGTAACATTCATTGACAACTGGGACCTCTTCTATGGCAGAAATGACATGTATGCCAGGGATGGGGTTCACTTATCTAGGTCTGGGGTGGGGGCACTGGCAACTGCAGTAGAGGGAGCTGTTAGGGCTTTAAACTAGAAAAAGTTAGTGGTATGGGTTATAGGGGGAAAACAGTGAAGTCCCAGTGTAGTAATGTTATAAATTCTAGGGGAACTAGTAATAGACAGAATAAGGTTGATATTGGAAAGTCAGTGGCACTAGGTGACAAGGACAGTAATAGGTATAGTGGTAAAACAGAAAAGAGCAGGAAGGGTAAAGTGAAAGTAGGGTCTTTAAATGTATATTACACCAATAGTCGTAGTGCTAGGAATAAGATTGACGAGTTGAGATTAGTTGCTAGTGCGGGTAATATTGATGTTTTTGCAATAACTGAGACGTGGTTTAATATGAAAAATCGGGACATGCCTGCTGAATGTCACATCCAGGGTTTTAAATTGTTCCAAGTAGACAGAAATATCGGGAAGTGGGGTGGTGTGGCACTCTATGTTCGTGATCATTTAAATTGTTGCATTAAAGTGGGTAAAAAGTCTGAAATAATGCATACAGAGTCTGTCTGGATAGAATTTTCAGAGGGGTGTGAAAAATTGATTTTAGGCGTGATATACTGTCCTCCAAACTTAGATAGGGAACAAGGGAGACTACTTTGGGAGGAAATTGTTAAGGCCACAAGGCATGATAACGTAGTAATTCTAGGGGACTTTAACTTTAGTCAAATTGATTGGAATTACTTGACAAGGAATTAAGAATCTAACGACTTTTTAGAAGTAGTTCAGGATTGTTTTTTGAAGCAGTTTGTGACAGAACCTACAAGGGGAAATAACCTACTTGACTTGGTTCTTGCAAACAAGGAAACCCTTGTTATTAATTTAGAAATTACAGAGGAACTCGGCACAAGCGACCACAAATCAATTACCTTTAACATTGAATGGATGTATGACAGTAGGGATAATTCAGTAATGGTCCCTGACTTTCGCTTAGCAGATTACAATGGGCTTAGAGAACACTTATCATCTGTGGACTGGGGTAACGAAGAGAGCTATCAATATGACAGTTTTCTGAACACTATACAGGCTGCCCAAAGAACATTTATCCAGTATAAAGAAATTAGATCAAGTAGAAATGACACAAAATAGATGAATAATAGGCTCAAATACCTTTTAGGGCAGAAGAAAGGAATTTATAGGCACATAAAAAGAGGTGAAGGTCATCTTATAAATCAGTATACTGACATTAAGAGGGACGTTAAAAAGGGGATAAGAAAAGCTAAACGGGATTATGAAATAAAAGTTGCTAGGGATTCAAACACTAACCCAAAAAGTTTTTTCCAGGTTTATAGAACAAAAGTTAGGGATAAGATAGGTCCCCTTAAAAATAACTCTGGGCATCTTACTGACAAGGAGAATGACCGGTAATCTGGAGTCCAGTGACTTTATGGAAGTAGTTCAGGACTGTTTTCTGAAGCAGTGTGTGACGGAGCCTACCAGAGGTAATAATTTGCTCGACCTAGTCTTGTCAAATAAAGACACCCTTGTAAATAATCAGGAGATCACTGAAGAGCTTGGCGCAAGTGATTACAAATCCATTACTTTT
The DNA here is from genome assembly GCA_009830355.1 of Cherax destructor. NCBI lineage: Eukaryota > Metazoa > Arthropoda > Malacostraca > Decapoda > Parastacidae > Cherax > Cherax destructor. The sequence continues at coordinate 59,454 of WNWK01011618.1, forward strand.
AATATTACCTGGGAGTACGAGAATAGGAATAATACGGTAAAAGTTCCTGATTTTCGTTCTGCCGATTATATTGGACTTAGAGAACACCTCTCTAATCTCGACTTGGGTAATCTAGCTAACAATTACGATGGGATCTGCGTTTATGATTTTTTTTCTTAATAATGTACAACGTGCACAGAGTATATTTATTCCCCAGAGAGAATTTAGGTCAAATAATAACGATCCCAAATGGATTAACAGGAGGCTAAAACATCTATTAGGGGAGAAAAGAGGAATTTATAGGCGCATCAAAAGAGGAGATGTTAACCTTATTGACCAATATGTTCAATCCACTACAGGGGTATACACAATCCCTTGCAATGACTGCAGCAAATTATACGTCGGCGAAACATCCAGAGACCTCCAAACACGTATTTCAGAACATCAGTACGCAAGCAGATCTGATGACCCGAGAAATGCCTGTGTTCAACACCGAAATTCACACAACCATTTAATCAACGACAGAAACGCATAACCCATCACCAGAGAAGACAACACTCAATACCGAAGAATCCTGGAATCATCACTTATATGTATATCCAACAACTTCAACCAGAACAACGGCTTCTACAACATAGCTGAACCTATTGCCAAGAAACTTCTTCATCGCTTTCCCACATAGAACTTAAGAATGGAACACTGCAAGTCTACCCATATACTGTTGGTATTGGTGGGTTGGTTTTGACATGGACCTGCCAAGTATGGGCCAGTAAGCCTGTTGCAGTGTTCCTCCTTTCTTGTGTTCTTATACTTGTCCAATCTCTTTTTATGTTACCCAAGGTTGTAACTATCACCCTACTTTGAAGACTGTCACATGCAGCATTCTCCACCTGACTAAATCCTATAAATACTCATGTATCTTGTATCCAGATAGATCTGTTTGTGACTCGATAAAGCCCACTGCGTGGGCGAAACGTTGTCAATAAAGGATCACATTATACTGCTTATGTGTTTATTTTTCCGTGGAGAAGTGTAAGGTACTAGTCCTTGGTAATGAAAATATCCCTCGAATTTATAAACTAGGTGAAGTAGAGCTTGATCATACAGAATGTGAAAAAGACTTGGGAGTCATGGTAAGCAGAAATTTAAAGCCAAGACAACAGTGCCTAAGTGTGCACAATAATTATTATTATTATAATCAAATAGAAGCGCTAAACCACAGGGGTCATACAGCGCTGCAGGTTATTGCAGGATGCAGGGAGAATGGGTTGTAAGAGGGAGATGGATGATTAGTAGGGTATGGAGTGCAGCAGGACAGTGGATAGTGCAGGGATAGAGGGTAGCAAGAGATCGAGGTAGAAGGGACTGAGGGAGGTGCTAGAGGTATATTCTTCAGAGTTTGTGTAGTAAGTCAGTTTCAGTCAAAAAGTCAACGAGAGAGTCAGGATTAAAGGAGGGTCCATCAGCAAGAAGGGAAGGTAAAGAAAGGGCCGCAGAGCGAAGACGCCGTTGGAGGTAAATTCTGTGTGCTCGTTGATAGAGTGGGCAGTCCAACAGAATATGTCGAACAGACACTGGAACCTGACAATGCTCACAGAGACGGGCAGGGAGCCTGTCCATGAGATACCCGTGAGTAAGACGAGTGTGGCCGATGCGAAGACGGGAGAGTGTAGTCTCCCAACCCCGACATTGGTGACAAGAAGAAGGCCAGAAACCTATAATCGGTTTAATAGAATGAAGTTTGTTATTTAGCAGTTTGTTATTTAGCAATGACCGCAAAATAGTCTGTGAAAGGAACACCTCTATATGAAGCTGGAAGGTCATGTACTGCTGACCGCGCAGCAGTGTCTGCCTGTTCATTGCCCTGTGCGTCAACATGACCAGGGACCCAACAAAAAACAATATCTTTGTGTTTGCTAAAGATACGGCGTAACCAAAGGTGGATACGAAGAACTAGGGGGTGAGGTGTATCAATTTTACGGATAGCCTGTAAAGCACTAAGGGAGTCTGGAACGATCACAAATGGTGACACAAGCATAGATGCAATACGGATGTGAGGGAAAAGTCCATAGATAGGAGTGATGAAAGTGTGAAGGTATGTAGAGTGATGGTTAAGTGGTAGTTTGCTGGTTAAGGTGGGGTGAGTGTCGCGCTGCTGCTATACCCCCCCCCCCTTTTTCACCCGGTGAGAGGTGTAATGCTAGGCTTCGGATGCCGGTTGAAATCACTTGACTGACGACGCTCGATCCCACTGTAAGTACTTCACGGCTGCTCGTATCTTCTTTATGTGTGTAAGAGCTTCACTCTAATTATTTTTGGAGCTTCACTCACGTTTAAAAACTTTCACTTCTGCTATGTCCTGCCTTGGTTTGGTAGAGTAAATTATTACAGTTCGCCATTTCTTTTAAAGGCCTTATGCCTACTATGTAAATTAATGCTAGAGTGGTGAGTAATTATTGTGGTTTCTTTCACAGTCCTCTGTGTCCGCTTGGATCATCGGATTCAAGGCTGAGTGGGTGGCCGGCGTACTCAACTATTGAGAAACAGAGCAACGAACACGATTTCTGCGTTACCACCAGTAGTACCCCAGGACAATATAAACATCAGGCAACTGGACGTCACTAGGGGCCAACTTTCAACTGAGTCCCTTACATCATATATGACATTGTAACAGTTTTGGAAGACTGTCGGATTGGTGGTAAAACTAGAGGCAACAACAACGACACTACTACCACCGCCACCACTGAGTTCTCTCTTAAGATTCATTGCTTCAGTGATACGTCCACAGCTGTAAATATTTAGCTTTGAATCATATACATCTTTTTTTTGTTTTCATTTTTCATTTTTGATTAATATAGGTTTATTCTAATCATATTTTCGTATTTATTATTTCAATCTCATTTAAAGTGTTTTTTTTCGAAGGCACCGGATAAGTGCCACAATAATGGTATACAATTCAGCCATAAAGATGCTAGCTGAGGGTAACAGATGCCCTCTCACGACGCTGTCCGGGAAGAGTGCTGCGAATCCGACACCGTCAGATGACTTTGAACCATCGGTGTATACTGCGATAGCATGGAAATGAGAACGGAAGTGGTCTAGAAAAAAAGAGCGAGAAGTCGCCGTAGGTAGTTGGGCTTTCGCGCAAGGTAGCGGAATAGAACAGACATGGACAGCAGGAACTTCCCAAGGGGGTAGGGGAAAGGGAGATGTCACATGAACGTATAAAGGTGGAAGTTGAAGGGAAGACAAGAGTGAATGTAGACGAAGAGAAAAGGGACGAAGTAAACAGGGGCGACAGACAAATAAAGAGCGCCTACTAACATCTGTGACAATCCTATACATGGAAGGATTGCGGAGGTCATGAGAGCGAACATAATAGCGAATGCAATGTGCATCACGACGATCAGACAAGGATGGAATGTTCGCTTCTACATAGAGGCTCTCAACTGGGAAAGAACGAAATGCACCAAGGCATAAACGCAATCCCTGGTGATGAATGGGATTAAGGCTGGAAAGAGTAGGGAGGCCGCCGAATATATCTGGTCACCATAATCGAGTTTCGATAAAATTAGGGCTGAATGCAGGCGGAGGAGAGTGCTATGATCAGCCCCCCACGAAAGATGTGCGAGGGTTTTTAGGAGGTTCAGCCGGCTATGACAAGTTGCCTTCAGCGAGGTAATGTGAGGTTTCCAGGACAATCGACGGTCAAACAAGAGGCCGAGAAACCTGACTGTATCACGTTCTGGGATACGTGAGCCGTATAGGTACAACGGATGATCAGAGACCACTGAACGTCTAGTAAACGTAATTTGATGAGTTTTGCTACTAGAAAATTTCCTCTTTAAGGGGGGCTCCTTGACGAGGTAAAGAGGCTATCGGTCTGAGGAATTGGACCTCTTGGTCTTCTTCCTCAGACCGAACCTAATTACCCCCCAATCCCCCCTCCCTTTTCCCATCTTCCCCATCCTCCCTTTTCCCTTTCCTCCTCCTCCTCCTCCTCATCCCTCCCTTATTTCCTTCCCAGTTTTACCCTGGGAGCTTCTCTCCCCAGGCATTCTAGTTCCTAGGTAGGGGGAAGGGTATCGTGGTCCATCCCATTCCGTTGAGGTCCTTGGCGGTGGTGTAGTTTGCCGTGGAATCTGGATCGCCTGGGGATGTCCCGATCCCTCTCCGGTCACCCGGGGTGGCCTTGGGTATCTTTCGGGCGACGGGTGTATCTCTGGAGGCCGCC
>WNWK01011619.1:0-63663 GCA_009830355.1 Cherax destructor
TGATCTGACCAGGTACTCGGCTAGATAATTATGAGTGGGTGCAGTTGGGTGTGAGTTAGTCCTGACTAGCTTGTGCTATTAGGTTAGATGCAGTGCTCCTTCCTTAAGTGAATGTAACCTGACCTGGCTGGGTCGGGGCATTGGCTTAAGCTTGTTGGAGACTTGGACCTGCCTCGCATGGGCCAGTAGGCCTGCTGCAGTGTTCCTTCTTTCTTATGTTCTTATGTCTAGAACAAATTAACTCTGTGGCACTTGAGGTTTGCTCAAGGCAAATTCCCTTAAGGAAAAGGAGGAGAAGATGTAAACTAGAAAGAGAGAGGCGCTCCCTATACAGGCGAAGGCAAAGAATAACGGAGCGGCTACAAGAGGCCAATATATCTTAAATACGTAGGGAGACACTGGTCAGAGAAATAGCAAACATCGAATTGAAACTAAAGGAATCTTACAGGAATCAAGAAACGCGGAAAGAACTAAAAGCTATAAATGAAATTGAAAGAAACCAAAAGTATTTCTTTTCTTATGCCAAATCAAAGTCGAGAACAACAACCAGTATTTGGCCCCTACTTAAACGGGATGGGTCCTACACAGATGACAGCAAGGAAATGAGTGAGTTACTAAAGTCCCAGTATGACTCAGTTTTTAGCGAGTCGCTAACCAGACTGAAAGTCGAAGACCTAAATGAATTTTTTTATGAGCGTGCCACAGAACTTGGCAGATGCATGCCTATCTGACATTACCCTGACGCCAAATGACTTCGAAAAGGCAATAAATGACATGCCCATGCACTCCACTCCAGGCCCAGACTCATGGAATTCCGTGAGGGAGCATGGACACTGGGGTCGTCCCACAGTTACTGAAAGCAAAAAACTACAGACCAATAGCGCTAACCTCCCATATCATAAAAATCTTTGAAAGAGTTCTAAGAAGCAAGATCGTAACTCATCTAGATACCCATCAGTCACACAACCCAGGGCAGCATGGGTTTAGAGCAGGTCGCTCCTGTCTGTCCCAACTACTGGACCACTACGACAAGGTTCTGGATGCTCTAGAAGACAAACAGAATGCAGATGTTATATACACAGACTTTGCAAAAGCCTTTGACAAGTGTGACTATGGTGTAATAGCACACAAAATGCGTGATAAAGGAATAACAGGAAAAGTTGGTAGATGAATCTATACTTTCCTAACAAGTAGAACACAAAGAGTAGTAGTCAACAGAGTAAAGTCTGAGGCGGCTACAGTGAAAAGCTCTGTTCCACAAGGCACAGTACTCGCTCCCATCTTGTTCCTCATCCTCATTTCGGACGTAGACAGGGATATAAGCCACAGTGCCGTGTCTTCCTTGCAGATGACACGCAAATCTGCATGACAGTGTCTACCGTTGAAGACACTGCAAGACTCCAAGCAGACATAAACCAAATTTTTAAATGGGCTGCAGAAAACAATATGAAGTTCAATGATGAGAAATTTCAATTACTCAGATATGGAAAACGTGAGGAAATTAAAATCTCATCGGAGTACAAATCAAATTCCAACCACTCAATAGAGCGAGAAACTAATGTCAAAGACCTGGGAGTGATCATGTCAGAGGATCTTACCTTCAAGGACCATAACACCATAGCAATCGCATCTGCTAGAAAAATGACAGGATGGACAATGAGAACCTTCAAAACCAGGGATGCCAAGCCCATGTTGAAACTTTTCAGGTCGCTTGTTCTATCTAGGCTGGAATATTGCTGCACACTAACTGCACCTTTCAAGGCAGGTGAAATTGCTGACTTAGAAAATGTGCAGAGAACCTTCAAGGCAAGCATAACTGCGATAAACCACCTCAATTACTGGGAACGCTTGAAGTTCCTAAACCTGTACTCTCTAGAACGCAGGCGGGAGAGATACATTATTATATACACGTGGAAAATTCTCGAGGGATTAGTACCAAACTTACACACGAGAGTCACTCCCTACGAAAGCAAAAGACTCGGCAGGCGATGTAACATCCCCCCAATGAAAAGCAGGGGTGCCACTAGCACGTTGAGAGACAACACAATAAGTGTCAGGGGCCCAAGACTGTTCAACTGCCTCCCAGCATACATCAGAGGGATTACCAACAAACCCCTCGCTGTCTTCAAGCAGGCACTGGACAGGCACCTAAGGTCGGTACCTGACTAGCCAGGCTGTGGTTCGTACGTTGGACTGTGTGCGGCCACCAGTAACAGCCTGGTTGATCAGGCTCTGATCTAACATGAGGCCTGGTCACAGACCGGGCCGCAAGGGCGTTGACCCTTGGAACTCTCTCCAGGTATACTCCAGGTATACTACATACCACCAACATCCATCAGCACATCCACCAGCATCCACCACCACATACCACCAGCATCCACCACCACCACATACCACCAGCATCCACCAGCTTATACCTCCAGCATCCACCACCACATACCACCACCACATACCACCACCATCCACCAGCAGATACCTCCAACATCCACCAACACATACCACCAGCACATACACCCAGTATTACAAAATCAGGTTCTCAAGGCCTGTTAACCTGGTCGTAAAAGGGAGCTTGGAACAAAATAAACACAGTAGAAAAACTTTGAATTGTATTTTTCTTCACCAAGTATCAATAGAGTTATGTACACTATGTACATCAATAGGTAATATAAGTGCACGCCATGGTAAGTCATGGCAAAATAGAAGCCAAAAGAAAGAGAGACCACCGTGCTTCAACCAGCAGAATGAATATGACAATGGTAAACACGTGAGTTGTAACCACATCACCTTTACAATTGCCCGACCCACATTATGATTGGCTGAACCTAGATACTGATCTGTCGATGGGGCCCCGATCATCAGACCTTCAGCATCTGTTTCGCTTGTTGGGGAGGTAGCCTTTTATGAGGGTGTATACATGCGCCGAATAAAGTTTACATTCTCACCCCAAGAGGGCTCAGGACTAGGCTTCCACCTCCAATGGGTAGAGTGCCGTCATGGCACGTTACAATAATGGGACTGCCTTTCCTCTCGACCATCCCATTCATTAGATAAAGCTCAACTTTTCTCGAGACATAAAGTCCAGCTTTAAACTTTAGAGTGAGACAACAGACAGTAGGGCTAGCGTAGGTCAAAGATTCCTGTTGACGGGAGCAAAATATCCCCTAACTAAAAAAAAAACACACAAAAGTAATTAAATAATATATATACAAAAGGGGAAAAAAAAGCTCGTTCTACCCAGCTGGTTGCAGCCTGAGACTCCACCTCATGAGTCTTGTATTATGGTTTCTCATAGATTGGAGATACACCAGAGGGTTGTGGTCGCTGTAGACTGTGACCACCTGAGCTGTTTGTCCCACGTATATCTCGAAGTGCTCTAATGCCGGTATCAGAGCGAGGGCTTCTTGTTCAATAGTGGAGTAGGTCCTCTGGTGAGGTAGGTATTTGGCAGAGTAATAAGCCACCGGCTGCAACCCATCATCCCCAGATTGCAGAAGTACTGCCCCAACCCCTGACTCACATGCGTCAACCTGTAATGTAAAAAGTTTTGAAAAGTCTGGAGACAGAAGAATGGGTGCAGTACAAAAGATTCTTTTTGCTTTCGTAAAATCATTCTGACATTCTGGGGTCTAATTAAAGGGAACTTTGTGACTGGTGAGTGAGGTTAGAGGGGCTACCACATCTGCAAAATTTTTACAGAATCTATAAAATCCTACCATACCTAGGAAACATTGTAGGGATTTCCTACCATTAGGTACTGGATAATTTTTAATGGCAAGAATTTTAGCAAATTTAGGGGCCACTTTACCACTACCTACTTCATGGCTCAAAAATTAATAGTAGACTGTCCAAAGGAAGATTTAGATAGGTTAACAGTTAAATGAAAACTCTGGAAAGTCTCAAAGAGAGGTTTAAGTCTAAACATATGTTGATCCCAAGTATCCGACACAACTACTATGTCATCTAGGTAAGCGGCCGTGCCTTCAAATCCTTTAATAGCCTGATGGATCAGTTTTTGGAATGATGCAGGCGAATTTTTCATTCCGATGGGGGGTTACTGTATATTGATAATGACCTCCTGGAATTAACCTTAAGAAGGTCCAGTTTAGACACAAAAGTAGCCTTACCCACAAAGTCGATTACGTCATCCAGATGTGGCAGAGAGTAAGCATCTGCGATTGTGACCTCATTCAGCTTACGGTAGTTTGTACACATTCGAAAAGCTCCATCAGCTTTGTTAACCAGGATGCACTGTGAAGTCCACGGACTAGACGACTCCACTAACCAATGCTCTAACAGAAATTCTACCTCCTGCTGAATTAGCCTCTGTTTTTCAGGATTAGCTCTGTAGGGGGAGAGTTTAATAGCTTTTAAGTTTCCAACATCTACGTCCTGATATCCTAATGTACATTTTTTCGGCACATCCGAGAAAATATCAGGTAAGACCGTAAGAGCGCAGTTAAACTTGTTACTTGATTCTTGGACAGCCCACCATTAATGGGCTAGGGTCCTTGAGGAGGACCGAATTGGGAAGCTTTGCATTGATCTCAGAAATAGAGTGCAAAGAGTCAGGGTCGTCTACAGAGGCAGAGGACAGAGTCATTACTGGGACTTTATCTGGAGTATTAAATGCTTTAATTTGATTAATGTGGTAGGTTTTACTTTTTGAGGTCTTGTCAAGGGGAGATACCACATAATTTACATCAGACAATTTACAATTTGCATAGGTTCCGTAAATCTAGCATTTAAGGTGTGGCCAGGTATAGGTTCCTGTCCCAACACCTTGTCTCCTGGATGGAAGGAGCGAAACTTTGAATTTCTGTCATACCTCTGTTTCATCGTATTTTGAGCTGCCTTTAAGTTAGCCTTAGCCAACTGACGTGCCACCTGCAACCTTGAAGAAGTGTTGTAGAGGGTTGAGCAGGCGTCTTCACCCATCCATCCTTCCTTGAGCACACGTAGAGGAACTCGTACATTGTGCCCAAAGATCAACTCAAATGGACTGTACCCTGTAGACTTTTGCACAGTTTCTCTCATTGCGAACAGCAACAGAGGAAGTGATTCATCCCAGTCTGTAAGAAAATGCATGCAAAAAGTTCTCATCATTGTTTTTAACGTCTGATGGAATTTTTCCAAGGCTCCTTGGGACTGAGGATGATGGGGAGTAGATAGGTTATGAACTATTCCCAGCCTAGTTAATGCTTCCATAAATGCTTTGGCAGTGAAGTTAGTGTTTTGATCACTTTGAATAGACTTAGGAATGCCAAAGCAGGAGATAAACTTAGTTAAGGCCTTAAGAATTGCTTTTGTATTTATTCTGCGCATAGGGACTGCCTCTGGATATCTAGTTACTCTATCTATAATAGTAAATAAATACTGATTTCCAGACTTAGACTTAGGTAGTGAACCTACACAATTTATGATTAACTTTGCAAAAGGTTCTCCATCTGCGGGTATGGGATGGAGAGGTGCAGGTTTAATGGGGGGTCCAGGTTTCCCTACTTGCTGACATTCTCGACAACAGCGGATATGATTTTTTATATCTTGCCTTAACTTTGGCCAGAAGAATTCTTTTTATATTCTGTACATAGTTTTGGTAATTCCCAAATGGCCTAAGGAAGAGTTATGGGCTATATTTAACATTTGGGATCTATTTTTTTTTGGGAACTACTTAACTAGCTGTTTGCGGTCTTCCCTCCACCTCCTTACCAGTTTTAGTGCACATTAAGAAGTCGTTTTTATTTTCATATTTGACTGAGTGATCTGAGGAGTTACACATGGCTGCCATAAAAGCCAAATTCAATGAAGGGTCTTTTCGCTGTTCCTCCAGAAAGGACAGTCCCTCGGGCATGGAAACAGAGACATCTGGCAATCCTGCAATTCTGGAAAAGGAAGGCTTGATATGGGTCTGTTCACTAAATTTACGAGGACCTGGTCAGTTTTCCTTGTAAAACAAATTGGCTAGTCCGAGATCAGAGTTGTCCAAGGACGAGTTAACATTCTCATCAGACATTCCTTGGGATTTTGACCGAGTTATGGCCAACCTCGAAGAAGAATTAGTCATTATTAGTTCAGTACATTTCTTAAAATTAATTTCATTACCCAGTAATAACACTGCATCTTTCATAGGAAATCCATCAGATACACCTACAGTAAAATACCCAGTGTAGTATTTACTCTGCATATATTATTGGTTAGTGCTTTTATTTAATAGATGTATGGAAGAGGGTATGGTACCTAAGGATTGGCAGAGAGCATGCATAGTTCCTTTGTATAAATGTAAAAGGGACAAAAGTGAGAGTAAAAATTTAGGGGAATAAGCCTGTTGAGTATACCTGGTAAAGTAAGAGTAAGACGGAAAGCAGGATAGCAGATGAACAAGTAGGCATTAGGAAGGTGTGTAGATTAGTGTTTACAGTGAAACATATAGGTGAACAGTATTTAGATAAGAGTAAATGGATTTTTGTGGCATTTACAAATTTAGAAAAGGCGCATGAAAGGGTGGATAGGGAAGCAATGTGGCAGATGTTGCAATAGGAGATGTTGCATTAGGAGGTGGGTTATTGAAAGCAGTAAATAGTTTTCACAAGGATAGTGAGGCTTAGGTTAGAGTATGTAGGCGAGAAGGAGATTATTTCCCAGTAAAAGTAAGTCTTAGACAGCGATGTGAGATGTCACTGTGGTTGTTCAATATATATATATGGCAAGAGGTGTGGGGTTAAAAGATAAAGAATCTAACACAAAGTGGGAGTTGTCACAATTGCTCTTTGCTGAAGAGAAGTTGCAGACGTTGGTGTATGAGTTTGGTAGGATATGTAAAAGAAGGAAATTAAAGGTGAATATAGGAAAGAGTCAGGTGATGAGGATAACAAAAAAATAGATAACAGAAGATTGGATATCAGATTGGAGGGAGAGAATATGGAGGAAGTGAATGTATATAGATATCTGGGAGTGGACGTGTCAGCATATTGGTCTATGAAAGACGAGGTGAATCATAGAATTGACGAGGGGAAAAAGGAGAGTTTTGCACTGAGGAGTCTGTGGAGACAAAGAACATTATCCATGAAAGCAAAGAGGTGAATGTATGAGAATATAGTTATACCAATGCTCTTATATGGGTGTGAAGCATGGGTGGTGAATGTTGCAGAGAATCCGTAGTTTGGAGATTAGGAGGAGGTACGAGATTACCAAAACTATTATCCAGAGGGCTGAGGAGGGGTTGTTGAGGTGGTTCGGACATGTAGAGAGGATGGAACAAAATAGAATGACTTCGAGAGTGTATAAATCTGTAGTGGAGGGAAGGAGGGGTAGAGGTCGGCCTAGGAAAGGTTGGAGGGAAGGGGTAAAAGAGGCTTTGTGTGCTAGGAGCTTGGACTTCCAGCAATCATGCGTGAGCGTGTTAGATAGGAGTGAATGGAGACAAATGGTTTTTAGCACTTGACGTGATGTTGGAGTGTGAGCAAGGCAACATTTATGAATGGATTCAGGGAAACCGGCAGGCCGGACTTGATTCCTGGAGATGGGAAGTACACTTTCTGCACTCTGAAGGAGGGGTGTTAATGTTGCAGTTTTATAGCTAGTGTAAACATGCTTCTGGCAAGACAGTGATGAAGTGAATGATGCTGAAAGTTTTCTTTTTCGGGTCACTCTGCCTTATTGGAAAACGGCCGATATGATATATATATTCTTCCACTATCTACGAACGCATGAACATAACAGAAACTGTTAAAAATTCTAATATTTAAAACGATTATTATCGAAACATTTGATCTTGTGTTTACATATTGAATATCATGGTAACTGAGCCTACTGTCACTGTATTTCTGAGACTGCTCTGTCTGCCTGTCTGCTTCTCTCTTTCTCTCTCTCTCTCTCTCTCTCTCTCTCTCTCTCTCTCTCTCTCTCTCTCTCTCTCTCTCTCTCTCTCTATCTTTCTGAACATTAGCTAGCCTAGAAATATTCTCTCCTACACATGGAGTTAATGCAAAATGAAGCCCTGAAAATTATTCCTGGTTGTCCCAAATCTACCAAAGTTCAATAATCCTATCAGTGATAGGATTATTGAGATTAACATTGTACTTGGTATTAAAATGTTAAGAAATGAACCAGACACTGTCACCATGAATCTTACTAAATGACTAGAAGTAAATACAGATTGGTCTAAATGGCTTGTGAAAACATGCAATTATATTAAGTTTAATAACTTGCACAAACTGTATCACTGTAGACAACAAGAGCATTTCACCCATCCAATGACTATGTGTTCATTTAATATCACATACCTGCAAGACCCTCCCAAGAAGCTGATTACCAGAAATTCCTTCCTTAAATCAATTGTAAAAGCAACTGCTTAAGAAGAAATTTCTCGCCTAACTGGTAGTAATAATTTATCACATGTTATATACACTGATTGATCTAAACAGGAGTCTACTAACAGGGTTGCATCTGATATTGTTGCCACCTCCCTAGTTAAGAACGACAGCAACTTTTTTTGAATTAGGCATAAGAATTAACAACTGGGCGTGTACACTGCACATTGAATTGTTTGCCATTCTAATGGCGCTAAAGCTAAATTATGATACAGAGCTTGACTCTGTGACTATTCCTGAATCAGTGTCATCACTGAAGCCTCTTGACTCACATAATAACTCTAACCACATGCTCATTGGAGAAGCCAGGTATAGATACTCAAAAATCCGGAAAAAAATTTTTGTGAACAATTGATATGTATTCCATCACGTATTGGACTGCTCCTTCATGATAAAGTTGATATGTTAACCAAGAAAAGTACCCCGAAGGATAATGTAGAAAATATTTTTGGTGTATCTATGTCTAGCATTATGAATAATATTAGGAGAGAAGAAAATAATGAAACTTGATGTTTTAAGAATGCAGTTAGAAGCCTGAGTAGATCTATAACCCACTATGATAATATGAAAGTAGATACGTACGTTTATGGAGCAACTTGCAATGTGAACAGACTGACTGATATAGTGGCCAGGCTTAGGCTTGGTTATAAGTACTTTTGACAGTTTGGGAGACACACACAAATGCAAAGTATGTGGCCAATCCTATGGTCACTATCTTAAACACTATATGCTTAATTGTCCACTTATTCAGGAAAAGGAGTTAGACAATATAATAACCTATGTGACATGTCAAGATATCTTATTAATGAAAATAAGATAAAAGATATATTAAACATACTTTTCCTAAATTTTCTTGTAACTGATAAGTGAACTGTAGATATAAATCCAGATATACTCCTGTTAACCCCATTTGGGACCTAGTTCCTAGGCCTTTTGTGTATCCATATGCTCTTGCGCTACCCTCCACAGGATAGGTATGGGGTGCACAATAAAGTAGCCACTTCCGAGGTAAAATCAAAATTGAGTTCGTTGGCGAGGGTCATAGACCTACAGAAAGGTACTTCTGTGACCCTCAGGATGACACCTCCAGCACTTGAGCGACTGTTAGGTATATAAAAGTGCAAAACATGTGTCATTCTTATGCATTCTTGGAATTATTATTGCCATTATATCTTGTAATGAGTTATAACTTGTTGAAAGACGATAATGTAGCCTAAAAAACTAAATGTGTAGAGAGAAATCAGCCCAAAAAAATACGTAAGAATTCAAATAGCGCATTTTAATATGATTGACTGGAGAATACATTCTGTGAAATTAGTATTTACCTCTCAAAAAATATTTGATGTATAAAGTTTATTCTGAAAATTATTTCTTATGTATAACTTAGTGCAATGCTGATGATTTCAATAACACTAGATGTTTCTGAGAAATCCTTATCAGTTATATCGCAGATAAGTATGTCAGTGTATCTTATCTCTTCCTGAACATTACAGTGAAACTAGTTGCATTTGTTGCCTCCCTCCAGTAAACACGTAATTACCCCAGTATTCACTATGGTGTTTTCCAGTGACGTGGACACAAACTGCAGCTCCTGCTGATAAATACCATAACAAATTAAAACTATACTCATATAATCAAGTTTGTTGTTAACAAAAAAAATAGGAATATTTAATGAAATCCGGGTGAAAATTAATGTTGTTCTGTCATTGAATGACCAAACTTCGTGGAATCTTTGAAACTGGAAGACGTCACAAAAGGAAAAATTAACGACATAATGGATTCTGCATTTGAGAAATTGGTAAGGCTGAACAACGTTCATATTAGTTATATGGAAGCCCATTAAATAGAACTTAAGTATTATATCATGTTTTTTCCTCTATAGTTCACCCTGCCCTAGTGGGAAAAGCATCACACGAAAAAATATATTAAAACGGAGTACATTTCCCAAAAGATTTCGAACATTAAATAGTTATGAATCATCGTGAACAAATGAAAACAAACACTTCCAGTGAATAATCAAGAGACTAAGAATTAATTATTTTTACATGATTTTCGTAAGTATATAAACACCGAGAAGTGTGAGTATTTGTGAGTTTACTATAATCCCTATATAAGGGATTAAAATATCCTTGGTTGGTGTTGAATAGATTATGTGAAGCTGAAAAATTTGGTTATCTTTCTCTCTCTCTCTCTCTCTCTCTCTCTCTCTCTCTCTCTCTCTCTCTCTCTCTCTCTCTCTCTCTATTCATTTATCTATATATATATATATATATATATATATATATATATATATATATATATATATATATATATATATATATATATATATATATATATATATACAAGTGCTTTATAAAATAGACAGAATACATTGACAGAAAACAGAAACATGAATATGATTACATTGGTACAATATATCAAAGATTATGAATCTAAATAACAAAAAAGGAACAATACCGTGACTGGAACAATACACACAACCCGCACATATAAAAAGAAATGAGCTTACGACGACGTTTCGGTCTGTAAGCTCCTTTCTTTTTATATGTGCGGGTTGTGTGTGTATTATGAATCTCTTCCAGCTCCTCCGAAGCCGGACGCGAGCCCAGTATGCAGCATGCATTTCCCCTCTGGATGGCCACGCTGAGGCGCTGGTGGTGTCGATGAGTCTGGAACCCAGTTCTTTAAGGAAACGTGTTGCATTTTTTCCCCATGATCCCAAGGTCTCTGATCCCACTGGGACAAATTGATACTGTTGGCTTATGTCCCTGTACTTGCCGATCTTGTACTCCTCCCTGTGGTCAGCAGCTCCTCCCTCTCGCCCGACACTGTGATAGATATAGGTGTCAGCCAGTGTCGACACACAGGTATAGTCCCATGCTAAGAGCTTGCCATTCTTCCAAGGATAGATGGTGATCCCATCGGGGCGGTTTGCTGGGTTGTGGGTATTGTTGGCTGCTAGTGATGGGGGCTCTCTCTCGGCTGTGCATCCAGCTGTAGCAAGGGTTCTCTTTATGATGTCATTGGCCTCATTGTGTCTCTCATGCCAGCCCTTGGTTTGGGAACAGTTAAGACCATGTAGACCATATTGGTCAGCTTGCGCATTGTCGCAAATACACGTATATTCCGTGTGAATTGGGGCAGCAAGGCGCAGAGCCACTGCAATACAGAGGGTCTTAGGGTCGAGGCGTGTTCCTATGGCCGAAATAGGAACTGTTTGAAGGAAGTCCCCAGAGTTATGTGCACTCATAGCTAGGAGATGGGCAGTCTCCCTGTCTGATGTTACAGCCCTAAGCATGTTGCCAAGTACCTTTTCAGTGATGGGGCCATCCCAGCTTGACTGTTTGTAGGCCAGTTCTGCACTAGGTTTTGGTGTTGGAGCAGCAAGAGTCTCCCATTCAGTGACGGCACTGGTGTAGCTAGGGTCCTGTATTTCTGCTGAATCACTGAGGTTGTCTGGAAGAATTTGTTTTATTAGCTCATTTGATGCTATGGAAGAGGATAAGAAAGCTGGTAGGGCAATCTGGGAGGATTTGCGTACTCCCAGCCCCCCAAGCCTGACTGGAAGTGAGGCTTGCATCCACTTTCCATCTTCGAGGGAAAGATTCAATACACTCTCTAGCATGGTCTTGAGGAGAGAGTCATATTCCTTGAGTTTTGGACTGCTGAAGGCTGGGGAGCATCTCAGGAAGTATGTAAGTTTTGGGATTGACAGGCACCTGGTGAGTAGGTAGAAAGCATCATGTGTATCGATGTCTTTCATCCTGCCTTCCATTGTCCTGAGGTCTGAGATTTTTTTTTCCAGGACCAGATCGATGGCATTGGGTCCAAGAGGAGCACCAAGGAGAGTGCTGTTGGCTGGATCAATGGCTCGTGCCCCTTGTAAAACAGTACTAATGTTCTGGAGCATCTGTCGATTGGTAGAAACTATTTCGCATTTGGTGGGGTTTAAAGATAGGCCCAGGCTCTCTCCCATGTCTTTAATTTTCTGATGTCCCCTAGGAGAGATTCTGTAGTGCCAGCTACAACACAAAAAAAGTGTTCTCCAAGCTGACTCAAAACAATATTTTTAACATTAATATTAAAGATCACAGCTAAAGTTATCTATCTTTCTTCTAACCTTCATAGACGCTGTCTTGTTGAATCAGCACTTATACACAACGTTTATAACATGAATCTTAGCCTTACTTTGTTTCTGTAGATGCCTGCCTTACTCAGTACATTGTGAAATGATCTAATCTTCAGAACACTCGTGACATGACTCAACTGTTGCCTCTTCCTCCATTCTTTGTTCTTTTATACTACTTAACTACTAACACTACTACTACTACTACTGTGGAGAAAATTTCTCCAGCCCGTTCAAGCCCTTTCAGCCCTCTCAGAAAGGGCAGACGGCGTCTTGCTGGCTTCCTGAACAACAGTTTAATAATTACTACATGTTTGTACTCTGAAACGTCACAGAGGTCACGTACGCAACGTATCTTGGTCACGTATACCAAGCTTCTTGAAATTCGTGGTCGTGTATATGAGTGACAGACAACTGAGAAAAATGACTCTCTTTCTCTCTTTGCGTAGCAGGAAAAGTACAGAAAACTGTAACTGAATTTGTGTATACCTGAATAAACTTACTTACTACTACTATTACTACTGCTACTACTACTGGAACTATTACTGCTGCTGCTTGCTATTATTATTATTATTATTATTATTACTGTTATTACTATTACACTCTCTACTATTACTTCTGTCACAAGTACAAAACCACTGCAACTACCTCATTATTACTTCTGAATACTGCTACTATTACTATTGCTACAACTACCATTATTACTAGTACTTCTACTACTACTACTGTTACTATTACTACTATTATTATTACTACTGCTGCTACTACTGTTACTACTACTATTATTACTACTACTGCTGCTACTACTGTTACTACTACTGCTATTATTGCTACTACAACTGATAATAGTAAAATTAATTCTTTCACTACTATTATTCTCTCTTCTTTAACTTCTCCTAGTACTCTACCACCGCTACTACCGCATAACTGCTACCATTGTTGCAACTGTCACTGTTGCTAACACTACCATTACTACTGCTACTCCAACCCTTCTTCCTACCAGCCTGTCTTGTGGCCTCAGTTTTTTCCTTGATTATTTCCAAATGTCCTGAATTTTTGTCATTTTATGTCAGTGGTATACAATACAGACATGACAAATTAGATACATGTGCTACATCTGGGTATCTCTGTAGTTTAGAAAAACACGTAAGCATATACTAGGACATATTTATTAGAAAACGTTTCGGTCCTGGGACCTTGATCACTTCTAACATACAGAGGTTGAAAGACAGTATATATATGCGGAGAGTGAGGTGTGAGTGACGCATGGTGACCTGAGGTGTGAGTGACGCATAGTGACCTGAGTGAGGTGTGAGTGACGCATAGTGAAATGAGTGAGGTTTGAGTGAAGCATGGTGACCTGAAGAATGACATGTTGGGATGGTCTGAGGACATACGGTGGTGTGGGTGCCTCTGAGCTAATTTCATTCTCCTCCCCGTTTGGTGTAATTGCCTCAACGAGCAGTATTTTATATTATTGATGCTAGTACACCAAACGGGGAGGAGAATGAAGTTAGAACAGAGGCACCGACACCACCGAATGTCCTCCAACCAAGGGTAACACACATAGCTTGGCTGGGTGCTTGGTTCTTGTAGGATTGCGTGGTCCTGTGGGTTACAGCGTCATGGGTTTTCGCTCACCATGAGACGGGCCAAAGCAGCATGGGTTCTAATCCTTGGCTAGTCAAAGTGTTGTTATTAATCAAAACCACTTGTTCATGGTCTAATATATATATATATATATATATATATATATATATATATATATATATATATATATATATATATATATATATATATATATTTTATATATATATATTCAGGACATTTAGAAATAATCAAGGAAAACTGAGGCCACAAGACAGGCTGGTAGGAAGAAGGGTTGGAGTAGCAGTAGTAATATATATATATATATATATATATATATATATATATATATATATATATATATATATATATATATATATATATATTGGAGGTACCACTTCTAGAACTTTACTGAGACCCTCATCCTCAGAAGACAATAAAGGTACCTCAGGGAAAACTCGAGGTTCTCCCGGAGCTATTTGAATATTTTCTTCTCCTACCACCCCCTATATATATTATATAAGTGCTTTATTAACACACAGAATACATTGACAGAAAACACAAACATGAACATGAATCTCCTCCAGCTCCTCCGAAGCCAGACGCGAGCCCAGTATGCAGCATGCATTTCCCTCTGGATGGCCACGCTTAGGCGCTGAAACATGAACGTGACTGCCCTTGGGTCCCTGGTGGTGCCGATGAGTCTGGAACCCAGTTCTTTAAGGAAATGTGTTGCATTTTTTCTCTATGATCCCAAGGTCTCTGATTCCACTGGGACAAATTGATACTGTTGGCTTATGTCCTTGTACTTGCCGATTTTTTCTCCTCCTTGTGGTCAGCAGCTCCTCCCTGTCGCCCGACACTGTGATGGATTAAGGTGTCAGCCAGTGTTGACACACAGGTATAGTCCCATTCTAAGAGCTTGCCATTCTTCCAAGGAGAGATGGTGATCCCGTTGGGGCGGTTTGCTGGGTTGTGGCATTGTTGGCTGCTAGTGATCGAGGCTCTCTCGGCTGGGCATCCAGCTGTAGCAAGGGTTCTCTTTATGATGCCGTTGACTTCATTGTGTCTTGCATACCAGCCCTTGGCTTTTAGAACAGTTTAGACCATGTAGACCATATTGGTCGGCATGCTCATTGCCGCAAATACACGTATATATATATATATATATATATATATATATATATATATATATATATATATATATATATATATATATATATATATATATATATATATATTGTACCAATGTATTCATGTTCATGTTTGTGTTTTCTATCAATGTATTCTGTCTATTAATAAAGCACTCATTAAATATATATAGGGAGTGGTAGGAGAAGAAAATATTCAAACAGCTCTGGGGAGAACCTCGAGTTTTCCCTGAGATACGTTTATTGTCTTCTCTGAGGATTAGGGTCCCCAGCAAGTTCTAGAGGTGGTACCTCCTATATAATTATGCTATATAAAAATATAATATATATATATATATATATATATATATATATATATATATATATATATATATATATATATATATATATATATATATATATATATATATATATATATCAGCCGCTCTACCACTTCCACCACCGGGCTCCTAATAGGGAAGATTCGGAACTAATACTTACAGAAAAGAACTGTGTAAGGTCAAAATTAATGGACTGAACACATCGACTCTAGGCTGAGGGACTGATTATCATAAACTTATTCTCATCTTCCACTGTTCTTCTCTTTTCGCCACTGGCTAGCGAAACGTTTCCACAAAAGAAAAGATACCCAAATGTTGCATAAGTGTCTCATTCTTCAACTTTTCTGTTTTCTAAATTGTTTATATACCTGTCACACACAGCAGATCTTGATGCAGTTGTTGCTGTAGTAGTGGTAGTAATAGTAGTAGATGTAGTAGTTGTAATAGTAGCAGTTGTAGTAGTAGATGTAATAGCAGTAGAAGTAATTGTCGCAGTAACAATATCGTGAAATCTTCTTACAGTTGTAGTAGTAGTAGTAGTGGTAGTAGTAGTAGTAATAGTAGGAGTAGTAGTAGCAGTAATTGTAGCAGTAGCAGAAGTAGCATCATATTTATGTTATATTTGTTGTATAATAATAAAAATAATAACACATATTTTATATTAGATTCGATGCTCGAAAGCTGGGAATGTAGAAGGTGTGGTGGAGGCTGTGAATGAGGGAGCTGAGATGGATCAGCTGGTGGTAGGGACTGGTGCTACCACAGGACGCTCAGCACTCCACATAGCTTCCACTGCAAACAAGCTTGAAGTTGTCAAGAAGTTGCTCTCTCTTGGGGCTTCCGTTAATGTCGTCAACAAATTCGGTATGTTGTCCAGTTGTGTTATTGACGTTTTGTTTAAATTCGATCATAATTCTTCACAATGCTTCGTCCGAATTTCTTGAAAATTTAGAAACGTTTGATAGAATTCAGATCCAGCTTCTGGGCATCTTGAAAGTAATGAGTTAAAGCTCCTGGGCCCCATGAAGATACATTTGTAAAGCTTAGTCTTTATACACTTTCGTCATCGTAAATCTTTTTCGTTATCTACTAACCTGTCCTTATTGAACTTTATAAAGTGTCCAACATCGTCTCTATGTTGGACACAAGAGCTTTTACGGATGTCAAGGTTACAGGTGTTCTTGCTCCTGGATCCTAATATACAGAGTTCTTGCTCTTGGATCCTAATATACAGAGTTCTTGCTTCTGGATCCTAATATACAGAGTTCTTGCTCCTGGATCCTAATATACAGAGTTCTTGCTCCTGGATCCTAATATATAGAGTTCTTGCTCCTGGATCCTAATATATAGAGTTCTTGCTACTTTCCTTACATATAACTTGTTATTCCCCACACTGACAGAGTCGAACAGTTGGTGGCTATTTTAAGAAGCAGACGTCGGTTACAACGAACAAAATCTGACCTGACAAATTCTCAACATGTACGTTTAATGGGGTGTCCGATTAAAATAGCTATGAAGCGAACCAAATCCACGTGCCCATGAGTTAATAGGGTTATCAAAGTTTTTTCCTTGGGTAGCATTGAAAATGGGTTGAGCAAATATTTTTGTTAGTGGGTTTGGGTTTGAGAAGGATCTGCCTAATATAAACCAGTAGGCCTCCTGCAGTGTTCCTCCTTTCTTATGTTCTTATTGATCCTTTCCTGAGAACTCACAGGATAAGGGAATACCAGGTAGATGTGTCTTATTTACAACCAAGCAACTTGTTCCTGTTACTTTCCATGTTACTTCAAGGATTTAAAAAGAATCACGAGTCCTACTCCCAATTATGCGAAGAAAATCAGGAGGGTCTCTGGTGGCCTGGTGGCTAAAGCTCTCGCTTCACACGGCGAGAGCCTGGATTCGACTCCCAGCCAGAGTAGAAACATTGGGCTTGTTTCTTTACACCTGTTGTCTGTGGTTCCCATCAGTAAAATGGGTACCTGGGTGTGGGTCGCATCCTGGGACGCTGACCTAAATTGCCCGAAATGCTCAGCATAACAAGGGACTTTCTGTATAGTAGTATGTCATTGATGTCAACTATGGTCTGTATACCTTGTACATGTAATTGCAGTAAATAAATATATTATATTATTATTTTATAAATAATGCATAACGTGTTAATAGGAATGCTGATTTACCAGTAATGGTAGAATGCAACATTAATATTCTCAAAATCAGCCAATGAATACTCAAACCCAGGACAGGTTCCAGTCATGGTTTGTGACTGTCCAAACAGTGCCAGAGATAATTCAGTGGAGTTAGCTGCTAAACCTAAGATGGTAATCTTAGGTCCTCAACTGACACTTTCTGAAATGTTCTGGCTGGGTGTCGGCCTTAAAAAAATGAGATTCCAAGCAGCTGAACTGCTGATGGTTTGCTCAAAGAACATCGCTTAACAAAAATGAGACATGCAAGTGAACTAGCAATAATGGTCTTGTTGAAGCTGCAGCAACAAGCATTCAGACCAAGAGAAGATGGGTCTGATGAAGACAACTTCAGTTCATGGATGGTGAAGCAGAGCTCAACTTTGCAATATTGGGACTTTGCTATCATGACCAAAATGCTTCATAAGGACTCACAGAGAAAATAATTTATTACTGTATGTGGAAGTGTTAAACAAAACTAATCCATCTCTTCCTTGCATTAGACAAGAATAATTATTCACGCTGGTGTTCCATCAGTGAACTGAAATGTCAGTGGGATGCCAATAAAATACTAATGCGAAATGAAAATCGCTAATTGTGAGTCAAATAGAGAACGCAACTGCAATGATCAGGTGGAGGATCTAAGGCTCAGATACTGCTAATCTCCTAAAAGAATTTAGGAAGCAGTACACGGAGGACTCTGATATGTGACACATTCGCATCACTTCAATGGAACTGCTCACTCCCAAACATGTTTCCATTAAGCGCAAAATCTGAACGATATGCTTATTGTATTATATATGCTGAAGGTCAGGGTCAAGGGTAACCTTTGGGTTACGCTGTAGCAGTTGTTTGATAACGTCAAGTTGCAGCTGCTTGGAAACATCGTGCCAGCAAGCAGCCGACACAATGTAAACGGACATCTAAACATAATGGCTTTATATTACCGTACGTAATAAGCAAACCAGCTTCAACAACTGTAAATAATCGTAGAGTATCAGGGTCATTAGCCACTGAATATGATTACTGATTTACCATTATGATACTACTGTCCCTTTCTCTCTGACACAAACATTCTACAATTGGTCAGTTGAAATCTAGAAAAGCTAGATGCAGTGATCTATAAGTGCCCTAAACTTCACGTGGTAAAAAAGGATGCCAGAGGTCACCGGCCGTTCATCTTGTAGGCGCTACCAGAAGTCACCGGTTTTCTCCAACACGCAAGTTATATTTTTTGAATAATACTGAACATATAATACTCTGTTAAATAATATTCCAGTAGTCTTTTCACGAGTTAGTCCAAAATCACCGACGGATTCGTTCAAAATAAATGATCCACTAACCGGATTCAAAAGCTGAAAGAGTTTCTAGGTGCCTTAACACCCAAACGGATTCGTTGAAAAAATAAGGTATCCTCTGACCGGATTCATAAGCTGACTGGGTTTTTAGGCGCCTGTATCAAACAACCAAACAGTAACTACTAGAGCGGTTAGACTGTCTCAAACACATACACGTACAAATACAAACAGATACAATACAAATAGACATATCTGCACTTTAAAATGGTTATTAGTAGAATATACAGTAACAGAACCAATAAAATCACATCATGAAATCCTGTGTAGTCTGCAACCAAACAAACAAATGAGCTACTGCATGGATTACGTGCAACTTCTGTGGAAAATGGGCCTACGCACCTTGTGCAGATATTCAGGAATCATCTACAAGAGATATTAAACCAGGGAAGTGTTTTTGGGTATGCCCAAATGAGATCGAACTGTGGAATAAAATCACATTGGTATTAAAGTATAAAATCAAAAAGGTCTTCACAGAAAACCTGACAGCATTCTATAACAGATGGGAAAATAAAAAGTCTGGGCCAGATGGTGCTATCACCCCAGGTGCATATGCTGTCCTGGAAGACAGTAACTGTAAGAATAAAGAAATGAATGTTAGTGGCCCAGAGGGAGAGTGGAGCTCTAGTGGGAAAACAGGGGTAGACAAGGATATGGAAAAACCAATGTTACAAACTAGCAATACCACAGGAGATAGTAAACAAGGGGATGCCCCAAGAAAAAGTGAAGAAAATTTACCAGAAATAACTGATGAAGGCTCCATTGTTAGTACTAGTGCTGAAGATAGTAATAAGACAGGAAAACACGCACCAGTAGGGAACACAGTCACATAAAACAAAGGCAAACAGAAACCAGGCCTATGGAAATTCTATGCACCTGGTATCTGCAGGTACGGAATATCTGGAAAAACAGATGGGACGTGCAACTTTGACCACCCCAGAAAATACCGTGCCCATATGACAACAGGAAAATGCAACCTCCCTTCCTGTAAGCTTTTCCACCCTGAAAGACAATGCTATAACTTAAATTTCCAGGCACACCACCCAAAGGGGACAAGAAGATACATAACATCCAGACCATGGGAAAACCTGAGTAGCCACAACCACTCCAGAAAGAGAGGGTTTTTTTAGCGCCAGGAAGGAAAAAAAGCAGGCGGGAAATTACAGAAATCGTACACCAACTCCGATCATTTTTGGAGTGGAATCACAGTCAATGGCCTCCACTCCAAAAAACACATATTAGTGCCAGGAACCTCCTCCCATACCACCAATACCACCAATCCGACGACATTCATTTTAGCAAATATACAGGGTCTAAAGCCAGCAACGAACAACAAAATACCTTTCATCAGTGGACTGCTTACAGAATCAAACGCAATGTTCGCGGTTTTCACAGAGACCCACATAAACGATCACTTGGACAACGAAATATGGATCCCGGGCTACAATATACAGACGCGACAGAGTGAACAGGCAAAAGGGGGAAGGGGTGGCCTGTATATCACAGAGTCAATTATATGCTCGGAACTATTAAATGCCTCAAATGATGTAGTTGAAGTTGAATGACCAAAACCTGGCCATTGTGGTTTTATACAAGCCTCCAGATGCATCTTCCAAACAATTTCAGGAACAGTTTTGGAAAACTGATCACTGTCTGGAAAATCTTCTAGCTCCTGCCCCAACATCTTGCTCCTGGGAGATTTCAACCTAAGGCACCTAAAATGGAGGAATATAGCAAATAATGTTGTAGCAGCGATAAAACCAGGAGGCAGCTCAGATGAAAATTCGAACACACACAAGCTTTTAAATCTCTGCATCAAATTCACCTTAAACCAGCAAATAATAGAGCCTACAAGATTGGAGAATGCACTGGACCTCATCTTCACTAACAATGATGATCTGATACGATATATCACCATATCACAAACAATATACTCAGATCACAACAAAACAGAGGTTCAAACATGTATGCGGGGCCTCGTACCGACAAAATGTGATCAGTCACGAAGGAGCCTTCACCAAATTCAACTTCAATAACAAAAACATAAGGTGGGACCAAGTCCTAAATGATATAAACTGGGAAGAAAGCCTCAGCAACACGGATCCAAGAGTATGTCTAGAACAAATTAACTCTAGGGCACTCGAGGTATGCTCAAGGCATATTCCTTTAAGGAAAAGGAGGAGAAGATGTAAACTAGAAAGAGAAAGGCGCTCCTTATACAGGTGAAGGAAAGAATAACAGAGTGGCTAAAAGAGGCCAATATATCTGCAATACGTAGGGAGACACTGGTCAGAGAAATAGCAAACATCGAATTAAAGCTAAAGGAATCTTACAGGAGTCAAGAAACGTGGGAAGAACTAAAAGCAATAGGTGAAATTGAAAGAAATCCGAAATATTTTTTTTTTCTTATGCCAAATCAAAGTCGAGAACAACATCCAGTATTGGGCCCCTACTTAAACGAGATGGGTCCTACACAGATGACAGCAAGGAAATATAGGTGTGCTCTACATTCCACCCCCACCCCTTACCACATCCTCCACCCCTACTGCCCCAAAACCTCCCTTAAGGTACCCAACATACATCCCGCCCCTTTAGGCTCGATATCCTTTCATCTAATTATACAATTCCAATCACCTGCTACAATAGTAACCATAGGAAGACCCAGTAAGGCATAGACTAAATCGTTGCGAACAAAATCCTCCTTAACCCTTTGATCATTGCACACTGGCATGTACACCCCAACAAAACACACCTGAATATCCCCCCACTCCCCGTCCACCCTAATAATCCTACCTCCTCCCCCCTCCTTCCATGTTCTCAGAAGAAAAGGGGTGGTCTCCCATAACTCCACCGTCACCCCTCTCTTAAGATGCCCAGAACTACCTGTATATAACCTTTCAACAGTAATTCCCTTCCACACCTATAGTTATGCTCCTGAAGGAAGAAAACGTCTACATTCATATGTCTCAGTGTTACTTCCACCCACTTCCTCTTAACCTCCGTCCGGAGGCCATTGACATTCATATTTAAACACTTGAAAGCTGCAATGGGGGTTTCCCTCTCTGCCTCACAGGTCCTGGCACCCCTGTCCTGAACGTACTACCAAACCCTCGGCTCTCCCTCCCCTCCCTACCTCCACCTTTCCCCTTCTACCCCCCTTTCCCTCCGTTAGCTATGTCCACCCAAGTCTTTTTACAGGACCTCTGTCCTGGTGTAATCACATCATCCTCAACTGCACTACTTGGCCTCTTACGTGACTCACCCTTAAACTCCATGTCCCCTTCCCCTGAACTCCTATGCACCTCTGCTTCTGCAACAACCACTGACCTGCAGTTGACCACTTCAGCACCATCAACATCCACACCCCCTGGACACTCCATATCTCCATCCGATTCCACTACCGTGCACAGCAACTCTTCCGGCAATGGAATATCCAGAATTCTCCTCAGGTCCTCGAGGCTGGGGTCCGGTAACTCATTTCCCTCCTCCATAGGACTCCTCTCTGAGTTGACCCCCGCTGGTTCCATAGTCTCACTCAGAGTCTTCTGAGTCAACTTCAACATGGCCTCCTCCCTAGCCTCAACAGCATCACTCAATTTACCAGTATCCTCGGCGTTCACCAAGACGTCTTCTACCACTGGTGTTTCCAATATTACTTGTTCCTCTCGGACACTTGGCTCTGCTCTCACGTCACCATCTCTTCGAGTCCCGTTGTATAGACCCCGTCGCTGGTCACACATTGCTGCCACATGCCCTGGGGCGCTGCACAGACGACACGTCCTCTGCTGCCCTGCATATGTCGTGTAAACCTGGGTACGGAATGCCTCCATCATAACGTATGATGGTATTTGCCACCTCAGGGTCATTTTTAGGGAGAACAACCCCTCCGGTATGCCAGCATATGGCCCTTGGGCCCATCGCCCTACGGTGGCGGCGTGGATGACCCCATTCTGTCAAAACACCTGTCTGACGTCGACCTCGTCAGCTTCAAAACGAATATTCCTAATCCTTATCCACAAGTAGTGCACCGACACATCCCTAAGACGTACCTCCAGGCTCATGTTAATGTTGATGCTCCTCTCCTGGTACCTGTCGACAATTTCATTGTAGGCACTGCTGGATGCAAACTTGATGAAAATCCGTGCAACCCTATTCAAGGATATCCCGTAAAGGTCCTCAGTCGATATCCCATATGTGTCCCTCAAAATTAAGGGCAAGAGAACGTCGGCATTGCTGGGATACACTGCTCCCTGAAGCAATTCAATGCATACAGTATTTACACGTCGCCGGTATCCATCCGCCATTTTGTGGAAAATAAAAGTGCACTGACTCCACCACCAGAGAGCTCTGCAAGCGTGTTTGTTCACCACCAAGGTTGGGGAATGACACGCACAAATACATTTGCATAGATTATCATACATAGCAGCATATGTGTAGAGAACCTGGGATAACCCAAAAAAGTCAGACAAATGACTTATTTCCACTGGGGTCCTCATTGGGTATTCATATATTCAAGTAAATTCATAAATTCCAGAAAGTAATGAAGAACCCTTTCCACCACTTAATACCATATGACAACAAAGTGAATTAGAGATTAATTTTATTGACTTATGACAGAAACAGGGCTACTGAATCTGTCACTGAATTCAGGAAGAATTTTTTCTGCAACAGGAGACGATTCCCTCTACCTATGTTTATACAATTACACTAATTGTGTAATACTATCTCTCTTGAAATACAGATGCAACTATTGTTCAATCAAAAATTCTCATATTCTAACATCTACATTATTATAGGTCATGGTTTTTCAACTTTGCTATATTAAGTACCCGTAATTTCCATAATTTATCATATCTTCGCGGATCCCCTTGGATCTTCCTGTGGACCCCCAGTGGTCTGAGGACTATAATACAACATTTAGCATTAGATTACTCTTGTGCAGGATGCTCTGCTTCTTTACCTGAAGAGAACCATACATCAGGCGAGCTTGTGGGCCTCAAGTTTGCAGGCAGTACCGGAGCTGCTTGATTCCATTAACTGGGGTTGGATTGAAGATAATGACTGAAAGTCAGATGGATGTCATACCCTGAAACTGCCAGAGCAGTTGCAGTGAGCTCATGAAGTGCTCATGCAAACTCAATAAAGAACATGTCGCTAGGAACTGTTTCAAAAATAATCTAAAGTGCACAGTCTTGTGCTGATGTCAATGTAAATTGTAAATACTAGGTCCTAGGAAACCATAAACTGATAATTGGACTTCGTGAATGGATCTCAATTTGAAGATTATTTTTAAAGCAAGTTAGAATGGACTTTTACTATTAAAATTACGATTTATGTATGTCCCGTAGCTCGATCGCTAGCACACTCAGCTCCTACACTGAGGTCCGGAGTTCGAATCTCCGGTACGGCTGGAAAACATTAGGACGTGTTTCCATAAGACACCTGCTGTCCCTGTTCACCCATCAGTAATAATAGGTACCTGGGTGTTAGTCGACTGGTGTGGGTCGCATCCTGGGACAAAACTGACCTAATTTGCCCGAAATGTTAAGGATAACAAGCGGCTTTCTGTATAGTAGTATGTCATTGATGTCAGCTAGGACTGTATACCTTGTATACATGTACTTGTAGAAATAAAGATATTATATTAAAAGTATGTATGAAAATAATGTCGAACACCAAATTTAAGTATATGTATGGCAATATGTTGAGTTTTCTGAATTAATTCTTTTCAAAGTCAAAATAAACTAGCAGTATGACAAATTATGCTCAATTATTCTCATTCATAGCATAACATAGCAGAACATAGCATAACATAGCATAATATAGCATAACATAGCATAACATAGTGTGGAAATGACTGAAATAGTAATAAATGAAGTCACACTCGGTGGATATTTTGAAAAACAAGGTGGCAGCCATCTCAGTTAGAATTATTAGAGCCTCTAATTATGCAGCATCTCGTACAGTTACATATTTGCTGTTAAACTTCACAGCAAGTCACATAAAAATCACTTATCCTCTGGAATAATGTATAAATAATATTTCAACATTTAACAATATATTATACGCAATAATTTCTAAACAATATTAGCATAAAAAAACAATCTTGACAGGATTTACCCCGCTGCACCTTGCAAGTGAAGGGGGTAACCTGCGAATTGTGGAGGCATTACTGGAGGCTGGAGCAGACCCTCACGTCATCAACACCTCTGGTGAGAACTTTAAGTATAAGATAATAAATTATGATTGAATTAATTATTATTCCTCATGTAAGTGGCAGTTTAAATGTCCAGGATGGGTGCCTCAATGCTGGTGAAGAGCTCTTGATCCAAAGAATTCGAGCTGTACTCTTGTTCTTTGGAATGAATCTAATTTACCTTCCATTTTTTTCAGACAATGGGTTTAGCACATCCTCAGGAAGGTAATAATGATAATACAGGTAAAGGTATGACTTCGTAATTGATTTGTAACAACCTGACAGGTTAGTGATTTCAAGTGATCACTTGTCATCTCGTATGATTATTTTTGGAAAAATATTTTTCAAAATAAGATTTAGAAAGAGGATTGAGTTAGAATAAATATTTTGAAAAAGGGACGACTGGGATATCTTCTTCTTTCAACAAATCGGCCGTATCCCACCGAGGCAGGGTGGCCCAAAAGGTAAAATGATAGTTTCTCCTTTTAAAGTTAGTAATATATACAGGAGAAGGGGTTACTAGCCTTTGTGTATCCAATAATTTTGCAAAAATCATTCTGAACCTAACAAAAAAACTAAATTTCATTGTTAGGTAAGTTTTCTAAGGTTCTTTTGGTACAAAATTATTAATTTTTACATTAACATAAATGAAAAAAATATATCTTTAAACGTATAGAGAAAATTTTAAAAGGACTTAATTTTAATTGAGTTCTTCAAGAATCATGCACCCAGCAGCGCTAGGTGTTTTACCGTAATCCGAGGACATACGGTGGTGTGGGTGCCTCTAAGCTAATTTCATTCTACTCCCCGTTTGGTGTACTAGCCTCAACGAGCAGTATTTTATATTGTTGTAACCACGAACAAGTGGTATTGATCAATAACAACACTGCGACTAGCCAAGGACTCTAACCCATGTTGTTTTGGCCCGCCTCATCTTCAGCGAAAACCACCTGTGGTCCTGTGAGTTAGAGATAATCACAGTGTTGTTATTGATATATATATATATATATATATATATATATATATATATATATATATATATATATATATATATATATATATATATATAGAGTTATTATTGAAAGAATTATGAGTAAGACTGAGAGTAGGATAGCAGATGAACAAGGTGGCTTTAGGAAAGGTAAGGAGTCCATAGACCAAGTGTTAACAGTGAAACATAGGTGAACAGTATTTAGATAAGGGTAGAGAGGTTTTTGTGGCATTTATGGATTTGGAAAAGGTGTATGACAGGGAGCAATGTGGCAGATGTTGCAAATGTATGGAATAATAGGTAAGTTATTGAAGGTTGTGTAGAGTCTTTACAAGGATAGTGAGGCTCAGGTTAGAGTATGTAGGCGAGAGGGAGATTATTTCCCAGTAAAAGTAGGTCTTAGACAGGGATGTGTGATGTCACCATGGTTGTTCAATATATTTATAGATGGGGTTGTAAGAGAAGTGAATGTTCGGGTGTTGGCAAGAGGTGTGGGGTTAAAAGATAAAGAATCTAACACAAAGTGGGAGTTGTCACACTTGCTCTTTGCTGATG
Source organism: Cherax destructor (assembly GCA_009830355.1). Taxonomy (NCBI): domain Eukaryota; kingdom Metazoa; phylum Arthropoda; class Malacostraca; order Decapoda; family Parastacidae; genus Cherax; species Cherax destructor. The sequence goes on from WNWK01011619.1 coordinate 26,831, forward strand.
ACATTGTGCTTTTGGGAGATTCTGAAGAGATGTTGCAGAGGTTGGTGGATGAGTTTGGTAGGGTATGTAAAAGAAGGAAATTAAAAGTGAATATTGGAAAGAGTAAGGTGATGAGGATAACAAAAAAGTTAGGTAACGGAAGATTGGATATCAGATTGGAGGGAGAGAGTATGGAGGAAGTGAATGTATTCAGATATTTGGGAGTGGACGTGTCAGCAGATGGGTCTATGAAAGATGAGCTGAATCATAAAACTGACGATTGGAAAAAGGTGAGTGGTGCACTAAGGAGTCTGTGGAGACAAAGAACTTTATCCATGAAAGCAAAGAGGGAAATGTATGAGAGTTATACCTACGCTCTTGTATGTGTGTGAGGAATGGGTGGTGAATGTTGCAACAAGGAGAAGGCTGGAGGCACTGGAGATGTCATGTCTGAGGGCAATGTGTGGTGTGAATATAATGCAGAGAATCCGTAGTTTGGAGATTAGGAGGAGGTTCTGGATTACCGTAACTATTATCCAGAGGGCTGAAGAGGGGTTATTGAGATGGTTTGGACATGTAGAGAGTGTGGAATGAAATAGAATGACTTAATGAGTGTAAAGTCTGTAGTGGAGGGAAGGCGGGTAGGGGTCGGCCAAGGAAAGGTTGGTGGGAGGGGGTAAAGGAGGTTTTGTGTGAGAAGAGCTTGGACTTCAAGCAAGCATGCGCGAACGCGTTAGATAGGAGCAAATGGGGACAATTGGTTTTTAGGACTTGACGTGCTGTTGGAGTGTAGGCAAGGTAATATTTATGAAGGGTTTCAGGGAAACCAGCAGGCCGGACTTGATTCCTGGAGATGGAAAGTACAGTGCTGGCACTCTGAAGGAGGGGTGTTAATGTTGCAGTTTTATAACTGTAGTATGAGCATGCTTCTGGCAAGACGGTGATGGAGTGAATGATGATGCAAGTTTTTCTTTTTCGGGCCACCCTGCCTTGGTGGAAACGGCCGATGTGTTAATATATTTATATATATATATATATATATATATATATATATATATATATATATAGATAGATAGATAGATAGATAGATAGATAGATAGATATATCTGGCACCTCTGCCAGAGAGGGGCTGTGGGCATCTTGCTCTGTGGTTTTGGCACAATATCGTCCAATTAAGAACTCCTACCAGGATTATCAACAGCTCGTGTTGGAAAGTGCTAGAAGACTCTGCATTTCTTCCTAACATCCATTTGACTCATCTGAGTCTTCAACTTCCAATTGTGACCTCTTGTTTCTGTGTCCCCTCTCTGGAACATTCTGTCTCTGTCCACCTTGTCTATTCCCCACAGTATTTTGTATGTCGTTATCATGTCTCCCTAACCCTCCTATCCTCCAGTATCGTCAGGTCGATTTCCCTTAGTCTTTCATCGTAGGACATTCCCCTTAGCTCTGGAACTAACCTTGTTTCAAACTTTTGCACTTTCTCTAGTTTCTTGACGTGCTTGACCAGGTGTGGGTTCCAAACTGGTGCTGCATACTCCAGTATGGGCCTGACATACAAGGTGTACAGTGTCTTGAACGATTCTTTACAAGTATCGGAACGCTATTCTCAGGTTGCCAAGCGCCCATATGCTGCAGAGTTATCTGGTTGATGTGTGCTTCAGGAGACGTGCTCGGTGTTATACTCACCACAAGATCTTTCTCCTTGAGCGAGGTTTGCAGTATTTGGCCACCTAGCCTATACTCTGTATGTGGTCTTCTTTGCCCTTCACCGATCTTCATGACTTTGCATTTGGCGGGGTTAAATTCGAGAAGCCAGTGGCTGGACCAGGTGTCCAGCCTGTCCAGGTCCCTTTGAAGTCCTGTCTGATCCTCATCTGATTTAATTCTCCTCATTAACTTCACATCATCTGCGAACAGGGACACTTCAGAGTCTATTCCTTCAATCATGTCATTCACATATACCAAAAATAGCACTGGTTCTAGAACTGGCCCCTGTGGGACCGCGCTCGTCACAGGCGCCCACTGTGATACCTCATCACGTACCATGACTAGTTGTTGCCTCCCTGTCAGATACTCTGATCCATTGCAGTGCCCTTTCTGTTATACGCGCCTGATCATATAGCTTCTGCACTAATCTCTTGTGAGGAACTGTGTCGAAGGCCTTCCTGCAGTCCAAGAAAATGCAATCAACCCACCCCTCTCTCTCGTGTATTACTTCTGTTACTTTGTCATAAAACTCCAGAAGGTTTGTGACACAGGATTTGCCTTCCATGAATCCGTGCTGGTTGTCGTTTATACTCTTGTTCCGTTCCAAGTGCTCTACAACCCTCCTCCTGATAATCTTCTCCATGACTTTGCATACTATACAAGTCAGTGACACTGGTCTATAGTTCAGTGCCTCTTTTCTGTCTCCTTTTTTGAAAATGGGAACTACATTTGCCGTCTTCCATACCTCAGGTAGTTGCCCAGTTTCAAGGGATGTGTTGAAGATTGTGGTTAGTGACACACACACAGCGTATCTGCATGTGTATGTGTCGTGTGGGTATTGGTAGAGATAAATATGGGTATGAAGTAAACTCACGGATGGATGGTGGAGTAGATATATTACGTGAGAGAGGAATAGTAACCCAGCACCTCCTGTCCAGTTGTAGGTCTATAGCGTAGTGAGGACGACGCCTGCCTCTGGGCATACACATGCGCACAAGCGTCTGACATCACATGCAAAGGGACCGGCTATGTAAAGCTAGGAAGATTCTAATACACTACACAAGTGTATATATATTACTGACACGACATGTGTGTGTGTCATCCTATGTGAGGGTTATTTGCATATAACAAGATAATCATGTGCACTGTATAAAAAACAGAAAAAAATTAACTTATATTTAATAATTTGATTTTTTTTCTTCTTTAAATGTTTTAGACTATTTAATAACTAACTCTGGAATTTATCAGTATAATTATCTTTCTTTCCACATTTTTCTACAAAGCCTAGCATCATACATTCTACGATTTTTGACGATGGATGTTTCAGGGAGAACACCACTAGCCCTGGCATGTAAAGCGGGAAATTGGATGTAGCCCAGACCTTAGTGCAGCACGGAGCAGACCTGAAGACTACTGATAATAAAGGTAAGACGTAATTATATTATCATTATCCTTTCCTGTTAATTATCAATAATGTAACAATTAATAGCAAGCATTACACCATTACATCATTGAACAGCTTCTGTCTCAAGTGTTAGGAGCACTCCTAACTTTTAGTGTAGTAAGCTTCCTAACACTGCGCATTAGTAGTTTTCCTATCACTGAGTAATTGAAGCCTTCCTAACACTTCGATGTTGGTAGCCTTCCTAACAATAAGTGTTAGTAGCCTAGTTAACACTTAGTATCCTCCAAAAATGAGTGTTAGTAACCTCCCTAACACTTAGTGAGTCAGTATCCTCCCTAACAATGAGTGATCGTCACTGGTGCCATGGTTTCAGACATTTTTTTTTTATTAACAAATCGGCCGATTCCCACCAAGGCAGGGTGGCCCGAAAAAAGAAAAACTTTCATCATTCACTCTATCACTGTCTTGCCAGAGGGGTGCTTTACACTACAGTTATAAAACTGCAACATTAACACCCCTCCTTCAGAGTGCAGACACTGTACTTCCCGTCTCCAGGACTCAAGTCCGGCCTGCCGGTTTCCCTGAATCCCTTCATAAATGTTACTTTGCTCACACCCCAACAGCAAGTCAAGTATTAAAAACCATCTGTCTCCATTCACTCCTATCAAATACGCTCACGCATGATTGCTGGAAATCCAAGCCCCTCGCACACAAAACCTCTTTTACCCCCTCCTTCCAACCTTTCCTAGGCCGACCCCTACCCCGCCTTCCCTCCACTACAGATTTATACACTCTCGAAGTCATTCTGTTTCGTTCCATTCTCTCTACATGTCCGAACCACCTCAACAACCCCTCCTCAGCCCTTTGGATAATAGTTTTGGTAATCCCACACCTCCTCCTAATTTCCAAACTCCGAATTCTCTGCATTATATTCACACCACACATTGACCTCAGACATGACATCTCCACTGCCTCCAGCCTTCTCCTCGTTGCAACATTCATCACCCATGCTTCACACCCATATAAGAGTGTTGGTATAACTATACTCTCATTCATTCCCCTCTTTACTTCCATGGACAAAGTTCGTTGTCTCCACAGACTCAGAAGTGCACCACTCACCTTTTTCCCTCATCAATTCTATGATTCACCTCATCCTTCATAGACCCATCTGCTGACATGTCCACTCCCAAATATCTGAATACATTCACCTCCTCCATACTCTCTCCCTCCAATCTGATATCCAATCTTTCGTCTCCTAATCTTTTTGTTATCCTCATCACATTACTCTTTCCTATATTCACTTTAAATTTTCTTCTTTTACATACCCTACCAAATTCATCCACCAACCTCTGCAACTTCTCTTCAGAATCTTCCAAAAGCACAGTGTGATCAGCAAAAAGCAACTGTGACAACTCCACTTTGTATTTGATTCTTTGTCTTTTAACACCACACCTCTTGCCAACACCCGAGCATTCACTTCTCCTACAACCCTATCTATAAATATATTGAACAACCACGGTGACATCACACATCCTTGTCTAAGGCCTACTTTTACTGGGAAATAATCTCCCTCTCTCCTACACACTCTAACCTGAGCCTCACTATCCTCATAAAAGCTCTTCACTGCTTTCAGTAACCTACCTCCTATTCTATACACCTGCAACATCTGCCACCAAATAGATAGATTAACATCTAACAAATCCCCGGGCCCTGATGAGCTGTTCTCAAGGGTTATAAAGAAATGTATGGAGGAACTTAAATGGCTAGTCTTTTCAACATATCACTACAAACTTGGTATAGTGCCAGATAAGTGAAAAATGCATTGTGATACAAAGAATGAGACAGGACCTAAGTTTCGAATTATAGACCAATTAGCCTGCCTTCCATTGTGGGAAAACTGATGGAATCAATAACTGCCGAGGTTATTTTAGCCACCTTGAAAGACATTAAATTGATCAGTGAATCTCAGCACTGTTTAGCTGCATGACGAATTTAATCACATTTTACACAAAGTTATTTAAGGAGGTAGAAATGAATGTTATTTTTTATACGGAATTTAGTAAGACTTTTGATAGAGTTCCACATCGGACACGGAATAGGAGAAAAAAAGTTTCCTTAATAAAGGAGTAGTTGACAATAAGCAACAGAGAGTTTGCATAAATAGAGAAATCAGAGTGGGGACACATCACAAGCGGTGTTCTACAGGAAGTCACTGCTGGGCCCTTTGTTGTTCACAATAAACATAAACGACAAAAGTTAAAGGGAAATAGCCTATCAATATTTGCTAGGACACAAATGCACTAGGACATTTTTGTGACAATGTTTCGTCTTCACTGCCTCACCTTCCCCGATAATGGACTAGTTTCATTATACTTCACATTGGTTCAAAACTATGGTTAGGTCTTCTTGGGCTGAAGGATTGACCATCAAACTCTCCATTGACGTTACTAAAATACCGTCGAGGGATTCATAACAGATGTCTTCGAGATCTTCCTCGCCTCACCTTCGCCAGTATATAAGACTCCAGTTTCATGCTTCAGCTTCACATTGTTCCAGACTATCGAGCTTAGGTCTTCTTCAGGCTGAGGGACTGACCACCTCAAAAACTCTCCAAGGTTGACTGTTTTTGACTGAAGAAGTCTACCGTGTAGGCGAAGCGATTCAACAATAAAGATGTCCTACTGTTGAACATGTTTCTTACTCATCAACTAGTCGGTATTATATAAAATTTTCAGCTTATCGGCATACTTGCTGATGTCACTATTTATTCCCTCATCTTTGTCGTTCATGTTTATTGCAAAGAACAAAGGACATAATACTGACCTCTGTGGAGCACCGCGTCCCCACCCTTATTACTACCCGTTTATGCAAACTTTCTGCTGCCTGTTATCCAACCACGTCTTGATTCCGGAGAAAATTTTCCCTCCATTTCCGTCTGCTGCTAATGCTTTCGAAAGCCTCTTGTGTGGAACTCTATCGAAGGCCTTACTGAAATCAATATATAAAATATCGTATTCATCACGATTTACCGCCTCAAATACCTCATTGAAAAGGTTAGCAAATTTGTAAGGCCAGACCGCTATTCGTAAAATTGTGCAGATACTCATTGTCCAATTTATTTCAAGGTTGCTTTGAATTGTCTCTGCAATTATTGATTCCATTATTTTTTCCATAATGGAGATTAGGCTAATTGGACTATGATTCGAAACAAAAGACCTATCCCACCAATTTCCACTTATTCAGTAGGATACCCATTTGTAGACTGATGTAAAGCTTAGCCAATGGTTTGTTAAGTTCCTCCTTACATTTCTGTATAACCCATGAACACAGTTCGTCGGTCTCTTCAAATCTCTTGTTCTCTCTAGGCTGAAATACTGCTGTACACTAACTGCCCCCTTCAAGGCAGGCAAAATTGCTGACCTGGAGAATGTACAGAGAACTTTCACGGCACTCATAAGTACGATGAAGCACCTAAATTACTGGGAACGGTTGAAGTCCCTTGATTTGTATTCCCTGGAACGCAGGCGAGAAAGATACACACTAGTGTTGAAGTGTGTCATTACTCTGGAGACATTCAAGGTAACAGCCAGAATGCCTTGAACGTCTCCAGAGTAGTGACACCCCATCACTAGTCACCATCACAACCACCACATCCAATGCAGGTGTTTACACTATCCCTTGGGGAGTCTACGACAAAGTATAAGTCGGTAAAACAGCACGTTTAGTTTTTAGAAACACGTCTCAGTGAACGTAGCAATACATGCAGAAATGACAGCTTCGACAGCGAATATGTGCAACTCAGAAACTCCACCAACCATTTAATGAGACTCACTGATGTAGGCCTAGTGATCAAAGGAACAAATTTGCTCTGATGTAAATGTCTTGAAACATCCTTAATCGCTATTTCGGACACCATTAAACATAATAAAATATTAGCAAGAGTTTCTCCTCATAACAATAAACCCCGCCATCACATAGCAACCAAAAATTATCTCCACTACTACTACTAGTACTACTATTACTAGTACTAGTATTATTGCTACTACCAACAACATGAGCCATCTAGCCTGCTGCAGCGATTTTGTTCTCTCACCTCCCTCGGTACCTGTATATACCCTCTGTGTCTTTGTATTGTCTGTATCGGCTTAACAAAGCTCCCGGACAGCGAAAGATTGACAAAATAAAACGACACATTAGTTACACGTGTGTCCCTTTACCCAATATATTGTCGGTAATTCTATCATTTTACAGAGAGAATCCTTGTTTACTAGAATCAAATCAAACAGGTTACTTCCTCTAATTCCTGCTGCTAAAATCTGTTTTTAAAACAATTCTGGACTGTATCCAAAAATTAAGATTTCCTGAATAATTGTTCCATTCAATTTAGCCAAAGTTAAAATTTTCCATTAAAACAATATTTTCTTATCTAATTGCCTTAACAAATTCTTCGCAGAGATTTTTCATCGTATTTCCCGTCGAGGTTTAGACGGCTGTCAATCACAAGATTAGCTTTTCACTTTCCTCGACAACTCTAGGCAAATAGATTCAGTGTCCTTAGCTTCTACTTTTATATTTTTTTTAATGCAACAGTTTAAATTAACTGACACATCGTTACTCCAGCACAGTTTCTGTTGATCCTATCTGTGGGGAATCACTCATAGCCTTGTATGTGGCACTCAGAAGACATGTATCTATGTTTCAGGTTGTACCTGGTCTTTGTTCCTGCAATAATACCTTTGCTTCTCGTATAAGCAATTAATCTTAGCTCGTCTACTTTATTCTTAGCACTACTATCTACAATTTGTATAGTAGATTTTAAGAGTTAGTCACTTGCCGTCCTCTTCAATCTATTATAGTTTTGCTTGTTGATCAATTCCTGTGTTTTTAGTATCTATACCACGAGCAATCATATTTTTTCAATATTTTCCTGAGGTAACTAGGCAAATTTTGCTTCCTTCTTCCGTAATGCTGCAATCCACTTGCTTACCCCACATAAACCCACCCCTCTATCTTCTATCAGTTTATAGTTCTGTTCAACTCAGCATTGGCCTCCTCGACAGAGTTGGCTAATGCTACCTCTTCTGCCCAAGAGAGATGCACCCCATCTCTTGCATACATAACATGTTTGCCATAGAAACTGTCCCAGCTGTCAATGAATAGGATTGCAGGTTCTTAGCAGTACTTATCTAGCCAGCATTGTTTAAATTTCCTGACATGATATTAACATACCTTTTGGCTATATCACCAACACCAGCTCTAGGAAACAACTCTGTCTCACCTTGGTACAAAATGCACCGTCCACAAGGCCATTCTTCCTTTATTAGTATAGGAGTTAATAACTTTATCCTCGTTGACCACCGAAGAACATTCATCATGAAGAACAGAAAAACGATTTCCTACTTTGAAATCTACCTTTTTAACTTTCTTCTATTTAATATTTCTCCCTATAATGAAGTTATTTTCTGTTTGATACTACTACCAACCTTCTTGTGGCTGGTAACCACTTTCTTAGCGCCATCCTCTGCCACCTCGTATCCTCATTGTGAAGTAGAAGATTCTATGTAAACTTCTTGAGCACAAATACCAAAACACTACAGAGCTATGTGATGATTACATTATACCTTCCATAATAATTCCCCAACAACAGCTGCAGACAGGTATTGTGACCTTAATTGACCAATGACCTCTTCCATCAGGGGCAGGACTTCTATTCTTCGCTGCATTGGGCAATAAACTAGATGCTGCGAAATGGTTAATAAAGGAAGGGGTAGATGTATTAGCGAGGGATAACAGTGGATGTCTCGCGCACGAACTAGCACATAGAAAAGGTTTCGCTGAGATGGAAGAATACTTAACCAATCTGACGACGCAAGAACTCTCGCAGCAACAACAGTTAAACGTAAGTAAATAATAATCATCCGATTATAATAGTTGAAAATGTCTTTCAAGTAGGTAGGTGGTGTAGGTAGGTTGTGTAGGTAGGTGGTGTAGGTAGGTGGTGTTCTCTGGACACAAGAGTGTTGCAGTCCTCTGGACACAAGTGTTTGCAGGAGCTCCGCACACAAGCGAGTAGAAGCTCTATGGTCACTAGGGTGCTACACCTATCTGAAAAAAAAGGTGTAAAAGATTTACGAACATAAGGAAAAAATATGCTTTCGAGAAGAAGTGGTAATTTGCTCTTCAAACTCAAAGGTGTAGCAGCCCTCCAGGTACCATGGTACACAGTTGAAGAGCAACCGAACAGGCACACAGCTGAAGCGGCTTTCCAGGTACATTTTACATGTACCTCAGATATCCAGACAAAAAGGTACAACAGTCCTTGAAACACTAGTAGTCAGCAGTCCTCCAGACACAAGGGTAGAAAAGCCCTTAAGATACAATGGTCGAAGAACCATCTAGACACAAGAGTAGAGATGCATTCTAGATAAAAAAATGTGCATAAGCCCTCCAGAAACAAAGGTGCAGCAGTCCTCTTGACACAATGGGACATCACTCCATCAGACATAACTTCAAAAGCTCTGAAGAGGCAACAGTTCAACTGCTCTACAGACACAAGGGTACAATAACCCTCCAGACACAATGGTGCAGCAGCACTCCAAACAAAAGGGAACATCGGCCCTCCAAACAAAAGGGCATAGCAGTAATAGTGAGACTTTCATCCAGACACTATAGTGAAGCAGCCCACCAAACCCAAGCTAGAGCAGCCCTCTAAACAACGATACAACAGCCCTTCAAACGCATTGGAACAGCAGACTTCCAGAGATAATGGTGCAGGAATCCTCCAGATAGTGAGGCAGCAACCGTACAGACACACTGGAGTAGCAACCATGAAGGTACAACAGCCCTCCAAACATAGCAGAGTCGCGCTACATACAAAGGTGTATCATCTCACCAGAAACAACAAAAGATCAGCCATCTAGACTAAATGACTCAATAGCTCTCCAGACACAAGTGGTCAACAGTTCTCCAGATACGAGTGGTGAGCAGCTTTCCAGTCACAAATGTTCTGTAGGTCTCTGGACACAAGTGTTCAGCAGACCTCCAGAAACATAGGTACAGCAATCCTTCAGACACAAGGTTAACCAGTCTTCAAGACAAAAGCCTACAGCATCCCTCCTAACTCAAGGGCACAGGAGCCCTCTAGACACGAAGATGATGCAGCTTCCTTACTCAAGGCTACCAATAGCTTTCTAGACACAATGAAACAGCAACTATAAAGATATAAGGGTACAATAGGTAGCTCAAAATGGTGCAACAATCCTGCAGTCAGCTATATTCAGAATCCGACCAGCAGTTAACTTTGCAAGGCTCAAATTTTCGGCGATCTGACTGATACTCAAATCAGTATGTACACATCAATCCATCGGCAACAATTGTTACCCATAAACTCTATTATCAGATCAGAAGCCCATCTCCAACCACACAGGAGGCCTCTTTAATAGTTTGTAGAACAATAAAACAGATTATACTTAATTTATGCATAAAGTCCTTAAATCAGATTACCAAATCATAATTTCCAATAGTCAAGAGGGAAAAATATAAAATGAATATAAAACATTAATAAAATATGGTAGAAAATGTAAAACTGTACATTTTGTACATCCTCTAACGATTAGATAAAAGCATTGTCTAACTAGAATGCAATGGAATAAAGGAGTCATGACTGCACCTCTGCTAACAGAAACTTCTAATCAGGCAACAGCTGCTGGTAAAAGATCACACATATGACAAGACCAAAACGCAGATGTGATTTACACAGATTTTGCAAAGGCGTTTGACAAATGCGATCATGGAGTGATAACGCATAAAATGAGGGCCATAGGCATTATGGGGAAGGTAGGCAGATGGATTTTGAGTTCCTAACACACAGAACACAAAAAGTAGTAGTGAACAGGGCAAGATCCAGCATCAGCGAGGTCAAAGCTCAGTGCCCCAAGGCACTGTCCTGCACCTCTGCTGTTTCTCATCCTCATAGCAGACATAGATAAAACACCCAGCACACTTTTGTATCATCATTTGCAGATGACACTAAAATAAGCATGAAAGTCACTACGGTAGAGGACACTGAAAAATTACAAGAGGACATAAGCAGGGTCTTCCAATGGGCAGTGGAGAACAACATGACGTTCAATGGTGATAAGTTTCAGCTGCTTAGGTATGGAAAAATGAAGAACTCAAAAGGAACACTATATACAAAACGCAAGAGGGTCACCACATAGAACGAAAGGAACACGTAAAGGACTTGGGAATAATTATGTCTGCTGATCTGTCGTTTAAAGACCATAACAAGACAAAGATCACAACAGCCAGGAAGATGACGGGGTGGGTATTGAGAACTTTCAAAACAAGGGAAATAATGCCGATGGTGACACTATTCAAAACGCTAGTGCTCCCCCACTTAGAATACTGCTCAGTGCTGACGGCCCCGTTCAGGGCAGGAGAAATAGCAGAGCTGGAACAAATCCAGAGATCGTTTACGGCTCACATTGAGCCATTGAAACATCTAAATTATTGGGAACGCCTTCAAGTCTTGAACATGTACTCATTGGAGAGAGAGATACATGATAATATATACCTGGAAAGTACTTGAGGGCCTGGTCCCAAATCTGCACACTGCCATAACAACATACTGGAGTGAGAGATATGGGAGAAAGTGTAAAATAAACCCAGTGAGGAGCAGGGGTGCGGTGGGGACAATACGGGAGCACTGTATTAACATCCGGGGTCCCAGACTATTCAACAACTTACCAGAAGATATCCGAAACACGGCTGGAACCAGTGTAGAAGCCTTCAAGAGGAAACTGGACAAATATCTTCACCAGGTGCCAGATCAACCAGGCTGTGATGGATATGTGGGGCAGCGGGCCTCCAGCAGCAACAGCCTGGTTGACCAGGCAAGCACCAGACGAGTCTGGCCCATGGCCGGGCTCAGAGAGTAGATACTCTCGAAACTCTTCAAAGGTATATCAAAGGTATATCAAAGACAAAACAGATCTAGAAGAGCAAGAATCAAATATCAAGTAAAAACATGGTGTGGAGAAGCATAGATGCTAATATGTCAGGAAGTGAACAGGCACCTAATGGCTCCTGCTCAGGGACTAGGTTATAAAGAGAGGCCAGTATATCAGGAGTATACCCAGCATTAGATGTTTTGAACGCAATAGTTCTGCAATGTTCCAGATACGTGTACATTCGTTTTCCACACTCAAGGATTAAACAGTTCTCTATACACAAGGTAATAGCGGCTCTTCAGACACAGCAGTTCTGTAGACACAAGTTTGCATATGCAAAATTGTCCAACAGTTTTACATACACCAGGATGCGTCGACCAAATGCAGGACCCAGAAACTCTTTGTCATCTCGCTCATACTAAACTGAAACTTATAACGACGTTTCGGATCGAAACGTCGTCATAAGTTTCAGTAAGAAAAGGGGTACTGAATCAGTTTCCGCTTACAATTGTTTTTTCTTGCAACTTATGCAACAATTATGACTCGATAGGGTAGTGTTATAATTGCTATCAAAAGCAAGTGTATTTTCCGAGCTCTAAGACAGTCCAGAAAAACAACATTTCTGAGACGAAATATATATTTTATAATCTACATGTGAACTACTCTTGGAGCAGACCCTTAATTTTCACAGAAAAAAATGATACTGTGATGGGGTGTGGGACAGAGCAGTCAAATTTGGGGATGCCCTAAGTATAATTTTAAAAGCAGTGAACACCACAGGCTGACAGTAGTTTTATGTAGACAAAAATAACCTGTTCAAATCATTTCCTGTATCAAGAGATTAATCAGGTAGGTGTTTTCGGCTGCGGGGTTTGCGGATGACACAGAACAGTTGCTTGGCTGGTCTTGTGGTCACTTGAAAAGTCACTCATCACTGTGTTGTTACAACACTGAAAGTAACCTCCACTCCATATCTATATAAGAAAAAGAAATGAAAGAAAAGTTTTAATATTTTTGACAGTCTTTTCTTGTTTAATATATATTAATATGAGATCAAGTGAGTTATTATAATATTTATTTAATGCAATATGGAATACTTTTCTTTTTTCTTTTTGAAAAATCGATTTTGCCATTTCTGTATCCCAACTATCACAGTCACTTCTTACATGCAACAATTTTTTTTGGCTATATTTCATCGAGCTTATGCATTATTATTGCCATGGAATACAACTATTATTTTGTGAGAGGCAAAGTCCTGACGCGGGTCTTGTCAGTAATGTTCCTAGGGCACAGGGGCGGAAAAATGATGTCCAAGAATACATATGAATGTGAGGTAACCGATGTCACTATGGCAAGCCACTGTTGCAGCGGTCGATTGCTTACCCTTGCTAGACTCAGTTTTTATAGGCAACGCAGGACTACCTGCGCAGGACTCAATGTTCCTAGTGTCACTATGGAGGGCCACGGCAGCATCGACCACTGGCTTACCACTGTTAAACTAAGTGGTCAAATATATTTCATGTCTTTACCACGAATTTCTACTGATTCAGAGACTAGATGCGAATCTTTCATAAAATTGAACAATAATTTTATTCACTCATACTTCTCTGATGTGAAGAACAGCATATGTAACACCAACATTAGAACTTTTGTAATTGCTTAAGAAAACAAAAAGTATTATGTTTCTTACTATCTAGTAAGAAAAATATAAAAATTAACTTTCAGTTTAGAGAACCACCAGGGATCTCGTATCTTTTGTGTTAAGTCTTCCACGTATATTGGAAAAATAAATATACGTATTTGTGGAGCAAAATTGTTTACAGTCAAAATTTTACATACTGTAAAAACAAACCCAATAAAAGTTGCAAGTCTCATATCAGTGGATTGATTTAGGTTTTTGTTCGTGAAGTATATGATATATTTAATTAATTTCAAATTCTCTAAAAACTACGTTATTACGATTTCGTGAGTCGTACCTTATGAAAGATTGTGTTGTGGACTTATTTCACTGTGTTTTCTATTGCAGGAAAGATGACAGGCACATGCTCAGAGTCAAGGCAGGAAGATTGTTTTGTCCGATCAATATGCACGAAATTTACAAAATATATTCCCCTGGCCCTTTTTAATATGAAAAAAAATCATGAAGATAAGATAATTAAGATTTTTTTTTTTTTTTAATGTACCCTGCGTCTTATAGATATTATTTGTTACAAGTGAGTTGTGGGCTTATCAAATTTTACTTTCTTCTACAGAAATCACGACTGGCCAATGCACAAATTTCACTTAACGCGACGGCCACCGGTATTCTGTCGGACAGCACTAAGATTCTCTCTAAATTGAAGATCAACATAGACGACACTGAACCCTACCAAGTCAGTTGAACTCAGTTTTTAATATATTTCCACTGGATATGTTTAATTATAACGTGTACATTAGCACATCACACGTGCACACATACACACACACACACACACACACGAGTGTAACGCCAAGCACGTCTCCGGAGGTACACATCAACCAGATAACTGGGGCAGCATATGGGCGACTGGCAAACCTAAGATTAGCGTTCCGTTACCTTAACAAGGAATCGTTCAAGACACTTTACACCGTGTACGTCAGGCCCATACTAGAATATGCAGCACCAGTCTGGAACCCACACCTGGTCAAGCACGTAAAGAAACTAGAGAAAGTGCAAAGGTTTGCGACAAGGTTAGTTCCAAAACTCAGGGGTCTGTCATATGAAGAAAGGTTGAGGGAAATATGACTAACAACACTGGAGGAAAGAAGGGTCAGAGGAGACATGATAACGACATTCAAAATATTGCGGGGAATCGACAAGTGAGACAGTGACAGGATGTTCCAGAGAGGGAACACAGAAACAAGGGGACACAACTGGAAGCTGAAGACTCAGATGAGTCAAAGGGATGTTAGGAAGCATTTCTTCAGCCACAGAGTAGTCAGGAAGTGGAATAGTCTAGAGAAAGTTATAGTGGAGGCAGGAACCATACATAGTTTTAAGACAAGTAATGATAAAGCTCATGGAGCAAGGAGAGCAGAGACCCAGTAGTGGACAGCGAAGAGGCGGGGGCAGGAGCTGAGTCTCGACACCTGCAACCACAATTAGGTGAGTACAATTAGGTGAGTACACACACACACACACATACACATATACACATACACACACAAGTCGAAGCTGCAGTAGCCAGGATAAGGGCCCTAGAATGTGAGGTAAATAGGCTGAAGCGAGTTACAGGGGTATGGACCAGAAGGGACATAGCATCTGAAGCGAGACACCCTCATCGAACAAGGAACCCAACGGGAAGGAAGGAGACATAAACTATGCTAAGGCCCTATCAGTCCAAGAAGGGCCGAGGAATGAAGGGGAAGAGCAGCTGTGAGCGAGGGTGGTGGTGGGAGAGGCACGACCAGGCTGCCAAGAGCTACAGGAAAACATTGGGCAGAGACGGAGGGAAAGGCAATGGGAGGCGGAGAGGGAGAAGTCAGTGTTTATTCACGGGCTTCAGGAGAGCGAATTCAGGACACACAATGAAAGACGGCAGGAGGAAAGACAGGAGATTGAGAACGTCATTAGAGAAATAGGTGAAGAGGACATGTCTGAGATAGTAAATTTTCAGAGAATAGGGGGTTACGTGAAGGGAAGAAAACGCCCAGTCAAGCTGATCTTAAAGACAGAAACAGTGCGAAACAGGATCCTGCAAGAGAAACCACAGCTGAAGGAATTGTCAGCATACAGGAGGGTGTTCCTAGACTGGGACAGAACAAACACAGAACGACAGCAACTGAGGGAGTGGAGGCAAAAGCGAAAGGAGCTAGGAAGAGAGACACAGACAGAATCAGCAGAGAGCAACCAGAACAGGGAAGAGCAGCAAGAGCGAGCAAACACAGACCCATCCCCAGAACCCCAAAACCAAACATGCTATCCCAACACAGACCACAATCCACACTTACATCCCCTACCCCTCACTATGCTCTAGAATCCCGCAACACATCGCCAGAGCCCCCACCCCACAGACCCCCAAAACACAGTGTTGGAGAGGAAACTTAATGTATGGTGCACCAACATGGATGGAATAACGAATAAGTGGGAGGAGTGGCATGGAAGAGTCAAAGAGGCATCACCGGACATCATAGCCCTCACTGAAACAAAACTCACAGGGATGATAACAGATGCCATCTTTCCAATGGGATATCAGATCCTGAGGAAAGACAGAGGGAACACAAAGGGTGGAGGAGTGGCACTGCTGATCAAACACCGATGGGATTTTGATGAGCTGGAGAGAGGAGACAGAGGAGAAGCAGGAGATTATATAATAGGAACGCTTTAGTCCGGAGGTCCAAAGGTGATAATTGCTGTGATGTATAACCCACCACAGAACAGCAGGAGGCCAAGGCAACAGTATGATGAGAGTAATAGAGCGATGGTTGACACACTGGCCGAAGTGGCCAGAAGGGCTCATGCGTGCAGGGCTAAGCTACTGATCATGGGTGACTTCAACCATAAGGAAATCGATGGGGAGAACTTATAGCCACATGGGAGCCAAGAAACGTGGAGGGCTAAGATGATGGAGGTGGTACTGGAAAATCTCATGTACCAACACGTAAGGGACACTACAAGAGAGAGAGAGGAGAGGATGAACCAGCGAGATTGGACCTAGTATTCACCTTGAGTAGTGCAGATATTGAGGACATCACACATGAAAGCCTCCTTGGGGCAAGTGATCATATGGTTCTAAGCTTCGAATACATAGTAGAGTTACAAGTGGAGGGGGAAGCAGGAAGGGCTGAACGAATGAAGCCAATCTACAAGAAAGGCGACTACGTGGGCATGAAGAACTTCCTGCACGGAGTTCAGTGGGACAGAGAGCTGGCAGGGAAGTCAGTAAACAAGATGATGGAATATATGACAACAATTTGCAAGGAAGCTGAGGAGAGGTTTATACCCAAGGGTAACAGGAAAAGCAAAAAAGCCAGAATGAGCCCATGGTTCACCCAAAGGTGCAGGGAAGCCAAAACCAAGTGTGCCAGGGAATGGAAGAAGTATAAAAGGCAAAGGACCCAGGAGAATAAGGAGAGCAGTCGAAGAGCCAAAAATGAATATGCACAGGTAAGAAGGGAGGCCCAAAGACAATACGAGAATGACATAGCAGCGAAAGCCAAATCTGACCCAAAGCTGTTGTACAGCCACATCAGAAGGAGAACAACAGTCAAGGACCAGGTGATCAAGCTGAAAAAGGAAAGAGGGAGGTCACAAGAAATGACCGTGAAGTGTGTGAGGAGCTCAACATGAGATTCAAAGAGGTGTTTACACAGGAGATAGAAGGGCCTCCAGAAAGTCGGAGAGGTAGGGTACACCATCAGGTGCTGGACACAATACACACAACTGAGGAGGAAGTGAAGAGGCTGCTAAGCGATCTAGATACCTCAAAGGCGATGGGGCCGGATAACATCTCTCCATGGGTCCTGAGAGAGGGAGCAGAGGAGCTATGTGTACCCTTTACAACAATCTTCAACACATCTATCGAAACAGGACAACTACCCGAGGTATGGAAGACAGCAAATGTAGTCCCAATTTTTAAAAAAGGAGACAG
This sequence comes from Cherax destructor, assembly GCA_009830355.1. Classification (NCBI taxonomy): domain Eukaryota; kingdom Metazoa; phylum Arthropoda; class Malacostraca; order Decapoda; family Parastacidae; genus Cherax; species Cherax destructor. The sequence goes on from WNWK01011619.1 coordinate 44,485, forward strand.
GCAAGTAGCACTAAACTACAGACCAGTGTCACTGACATGTATAGTATGCAAGGTCATGGAGAAGATTATCAGGAGAAGAGTGGTGGAGCACCCAGAAAGGAATGAGCTTATCAACGACAGCCAGCACGGTTTCAGGGATGGGAAATCCTGCGTCACAAACCTATTTAGAGTTCTATGAGAGGGTAACAGCAGTAAGACAAGATAGAGAGGGGTGGGTAGATTGCATTTTCTTGGATTGTAAGAAGGCGTTTGACACAGTTCCAAGCAAGATATTAGTGCAAAAGGTGGAGGACCAGGCAGGGATAACAGGGAAGGCACTACAATGAAGAAAACAGCGTGTCATGGTATGTGAAGAGGTGTCAGAGTGGGCGCCTGTAACGAGCGGGATGCCACAGGGATCAGTTCTAGGACCGGTGCTGCTTCTGGTATTTGTGAACGACATGACGGAAGGAATAGACTAAGAAGTGTCCCTGTTTGCAGATGATGTGAAGTTGATGAGAAGAATTTAATCGGACGAGGACCAGGCAGAGCTGCAGAGGGATCTGGACAGGCTGCAGGCCTGGTCCAGCAACTGGCTCCTGGAGTTCAAGCCCACCAAGTGCAAAGTCATGAAGATTGGGGAAGGGCAAAGAAGACCACAGACGGAGTACAGTCTAGGGGGCCAGAACCTACATACCTCACTCAAGTAAAAGGATCTTGGGGTGAGTATAACACCGGGCACATCTCCTGAGGCGCACATCAACCAAATAACTGCTGCCGTATATGGGCGCCTGGCAAACCTAAGAACAGCATTCCGACATCTTAATAAGGAGTCATTCAGGACCCTGAACACTGTGTACGTTTGGCCCATATTGGAGTATGCAGCGCCAGTTTGGAACCCTCACCTAGCCAAGCATGTAAGGAAACTAGAGAGAGTGCAAAGTGACTCACGAAATCGTAATGACACGATTGCAAACAAACCATACCACGGGTGGGGTTCGAACCCGCGGTCAGAGAGTCTCAGAACTCCAGACCGTCGCGTAAGCCACTGGTCCAGCTAGCTTCTGGTCTGGAGTTCTGAGACTCTCTGACCGCGGGTTCGAACCCCACCCGTAGTATGGTTTGGAGATTGCAAAGGTTTGCAACAAGACTAGTCCCTGAGTTAAGGGGTATGTCCTACGAGGAGAGGTTCAGGGAAATTGACCTGACGACACTAGAAGACATGAGACATAAAGGTGATATGATAACGACATATAAAATACTGAGAGGAATCAACAAGGTGGACAGAGACAGAATGTTCCAGAGGTGGGACACAGCAACAAGGGGTCACAGTTGGACGTTGAAGACTCAGATGAACCACAGGGATGTTAGGAAGTATTTCTTCAGTCACAAAGTAGTCAGGAAGTGGAATAGTCTGGGAAGTGATGTAGTGGAGGCAGGATCCATACATAGCTTTAAGGAGAGGTATGATAAAGCTCCTGGAGCGGGTAGAGTGACCGAGTAGCGGCCAGTGAAGAGGCGGTGCCAGGAGCTGTGAATCTACCCCTGAAACCACAACTAGGTGAGTACAACTGGGTGAGTACAACTAGGTGAGTACAACTGGGTGAGTACAACTGGGTGAGTACAACTGGGTGAGTACAACTGGGTGAGTACAACTGGGTGAAGTACAACAAAGGGTGAGAGGTATAACTGGGTGAGTACAACTGGGTGAGTACAACTGGGTGAGCACAACTAGGTGAGTACAACTGGGTGAGTACAACTAGGTGAGCACAACTGGGTGAGTACAACTGGATGAGTACAACTAGGTGAGACACTAGTAACAATGGTGAGACAACTGATGAGTACAACTGATAAACAGTGAGTACAACTGGAGTAACGAGACTACAACTGAGTACAACTGTGAGTACACATGATACACACACTAAATACTTTTGATCTCATTCATTTTCCCTCATTTACACAGCATAAACTTTCTATATCTCATAATAACTAAGTTACATATTTAATGTCGCACTAACATTAAATAAGTACATCTACTGTTCCTCCCTCATTCCACCGGAAGTTTGTATGTCATCACACTTTTCTAACTCCCTTTCATTGCTTCTAACATTCATAGCTAACACTTGAAAAGTTTTTAAGTAACGCGCACATTTCCTAAACACCTAAAAAAAATGTCTATGAAAAGTATTTGCTTAAATTTTCATATTTTTAACTGTTGCATCTCTCACTAGTCATGTACCTTACTCTTCGTAGACACTTCTATATCACAGTAAACGATAAGAAATAATATATATATATATATATATATATATATATATATATATATATATATATATATATATATATATATTACGCTTCTTAACACTTACATTTTCTCTTCATCTAAAGTTTTTCTATGTAAAAATCACTGTACATGTAAAATGTATACGCCTTAATACTTTGTATCACTTATAAAAATAAGTTACAAACAGTTTCTAACTTAGAATAAGCTATCCATGTGTACATTACATAGAAGCAGACTCAGCAGCAACAGAAGCAGCAGTCAGCTTGAGGGTCACAGGTGCGGAGAACACACGGGTTGCACATGTGTCTTAACATCAATAAATATAATCTTCGATGTTATGTTTGTTGATATATTAACATGATGTCATTACTGGCAAGGTGTTTTTGTTGTGATATGTTATTAAAACTAAAGGGAAACCTTTGCTCCTCACATTTAAATGATCAGATTTTCTGGAAATCAAACATTTTAGTATACAGCCTTGATAATCAAACACTTGATTATCAAGGCTGTATACTAAAAGGTTTCCAAGAGATGAGAGTTAGACAATTAATGTTGAAGGAACAATGCTAAATAGAAAGACTAGTTATAGTCTTTTAATTAAATAATATTGCACATACTAAGTGCCTGACTGGGACATTATAACATTAACCTCAGGCACTTCTCTTAGTATGTGTAATATTATTTAATTAAAAGACTGTAACTAGTCTTTCTATTTATCATTGTTCCTTCAACATTAATTGTCTAACTCTCATCTCTTTGAAATCTTTTAGTATACAGCCTTGATAATCAAGGTTTGATTTCCAGAAAATATGATCATTTAAATGTGAGGAGCAAATGTTTCCCTTTAGTTTTAATAACATATCACAATAAATACACCTTGAAAGTAATTACGTCATGTTAATATACAAAACATAACATCGAAGATTATATTTATTGATGTTAAGACACATGTGCAACAGTTAGACACCTTTATTCTGAAACGTTTCACCTACACAGTAGACTTCTTCAGTCTAGTACAGAAAAGATGGCAGAAGCAGTGAGATGTGAAGACAATGTTATCAGTCCTCCTTGAAAACGCAGTTTTGAGGTGGTCAGTCCCTCAGCCTGGAGAAGAGCATTGTTCCGATAAATAGCAAATTATTCTGGAGGCCTATGAAAAGGCTTTGATCTATGATATCGAGAAAAATATGTTCAGTAACCGACTGATTCTTAGCAAAAGCATTGCGAAAGTATCCATCCAAAAGATTAATCCTTTTGGGTGACCCCAGGCTTATGACACAACCTGTCTTTACAACATCTTAGCCCAAGCCTTCTATAGGCCTACCAGGTAATTTGTCATTTTCATTCGCAATTTCTTATGGAAAAGGCACTTACAAATTCAGGTAAATAATAATTTTCTCCCCTCCGACTTTGTTCAGTTTGAAGGAGTACCTCAAGGCTCTGTTCTTAACTCTGCCCTCTTCATGTTAGTCATCAATGGACTTGTCTTTCTTCTCCCTTCTAATGTTTGATCATCTTTTTATGTAGTTGATTTGGTAAAACTTGTGCACACGCTGAGTGTCGTCTTGCGGCGGCCTCTCTCTCTTCAGTATGTTATTGATAGTCCTTTCCTCTGGGCCACGTCACATGGGTTTACGTTTTCTGTTGCCGCAACACACTAGATAACTTTCACATGACGCCCTATTATCCTTTGTATTGTTCTATTCCTGTATGGATACCGTATTCCTGAGCACATACGATCAGATATTTCGGTCTTGGAAGCCTCACATAAGCTCTTTGAAGCCTGCTTGTCATGCCCATCTGAACCTACTTTAAAACTTATATCCTTAATTTTGTATTAACTAGACAAACGTGTCTATATGAATTCTTCAGACTCACCCGCTACTCTGAAGTTCATCCTATTCATCATCAAGGGCAGCGTTTGTGACTTGGAGCTTTTCAATCTTCCTCAGACGATAGCCAATATGAGGGGCGAACACCACGTATTTTCTACGTGATACCCATTGTTTCCGTTTTTTTATTTTCTTCGATGATCTTTACGATCCTTCTACATTTAGAGCAGTTATGGATATTTGCAAGACTAATTTGTTCAATCGTTGCTCCCATTTATTACTCCCCCATCCTCTCAATATTCACTCTCAACTAACTTTCCTTGATTTACCTCCGATTTACATTTACCCTGCAACTCATTTTTTCCCTACCTCTTTAGGAAGTTCCGACAAAACTCACTTGTCTTTTACAATTTTACTCTCACTCTTTATAGAATACTCGTTCATTCCAGTGTTATAGCATTGTAGAGCAACTGTGTTGGGGGATATAGAAGCACCTGCAGCTGTTTTTCCTGACTAAATAATCTAAGTAATTTGATAAACTCGGCCAGCGTTTTTACAGCAGAGTCTTATGCAATTTCTACTACTGTCATACGCACTGCTTCCATATCTGCCTCCTCATTTACAGTTGTTTCGGATTCTCAAAGTGGATTGAATGCTATCCAGAAATTCAACTTCCCTCGTCCCATCGCCCTTCGTATACAGCATTGGTTGTCTGAATTCTAGTTAGGAACAAAGAGGTTATTGTTTGTTGGGTCTCTGGACACATTGATGTTTGGGGTATTGAACAAGCAGATGGTCAGCTATTCATGACCTCCGAATTTCCCAGAAATTCTGGCTCTTTTCTCCACCACTGTCGTGCCTGAGAGCTCCTCACTCGCTGAAATCGGACAAATACGACTCAGTCAGTGGATACCACATGAAAAAACGCTCGGCACTGCTAAGCGTGGACTGCCAGTCTACCATATCTTAATAGATTCTATTGTTAATCCGCAAGCTCAGATGATTCACTTCCCACGTCACTACTACCCAACACTCATACAGTAATTGATATCATTACTGAAAGTCCCATCCTTGATGCAGGCTGACTTATTAACAGAAACCTTGATTTCAGTTTAATTCATGCACTCTCCCCTACCTCCCTTAGCGTTCTGTGCAATCTGGAAAGCAAGTACTACATAATTATTTAAAAAATTAAATGTTATAAAGAAAAAAAAAACAGAAGTAAAATCTAAATCATGAAGATGCGTAAAAATTCAGAAGGCTTATTGAACGACTTTTATAAGACTGTCAAGGTTCAGCAGCACTATCAGACGATCAGAGAGTATTAGATAATGATGGTTCCTCCTTATGGAAATGAAAAGATAGAAAAAAATCAATGATAACATAATAAGATAAACAGTTAGTGACTCAAAGCTAATATGTACACAATACTTAGCGGAGAAAGGTGCCATGCCGATGTTCTGGGCACATAGCTCTGAATCGTGATTCGGAACGCCGAGCCGTTGTTGATGACGATGGAGGGGAAGGGTCACAGGTGGATGTGACTTGACACACACCGAGTAGACATTGACCCCAACACGAGTAGAGAAATCTAACAAGCAGAGGTACTAGGATCCTCTGACCAGCACAACACTTGTGAAGTAGTTTAGTCCTCAGTCGAGAACCACCATGAAACGTAGGTGGTGTTATAACTGGGGAATGGCTGCTAGAATGGTGTGTAACTGATGCGAGTCGGCTACGAGTGTAAGAGGGATCAGTGTAGGTACAGATGCAAGATTGAAAATAATATCTCTTCAATCTCAATTCTGCCCTTCTTATCTCGCCTGTGTTAGGTGACCTAAGCCGACAGTCAAGGGTAAAATAATTACAAAATTACACACCACTCGAGAAATCACTCACATGAGAGGAGTACGGCCTTTAAAAGAAATGGTGAGGATTAAATGTTGTTACTCTACATAAGTCCAAACCAGGACAGGAAGAATTTGCAGCATAAAACCCTAAACAAGAGTGAAGCTCTTACTGAAACCAAATTAACACAACCACATAATAAATTAAACAGGAGTGGAACGAATACTTACAGATTTGATGGGAGCCTAAAGTCAAGTGACAACCGGTCGGACCGTCGGAGACACTCGTCACCTCCCACTGGGTGCTTGAGGAGGGAGAACGAAACACCCACCTACCAGAACATGCTGACTGCCCAACAAACTACCACCACCATACATTCATACTTCCACCACTCCTGTCTAATGAACTTTTCTCTCACAGATATTGACAAGAAAAAAACGAAGACAACACAACTTGATTTTTACACGAAATCAGTCTAACATTATTTTCTGAGGCTGGGAAATATATAAAAATTGTAGATCTATTTATTCGATGTCAATTCTTTATTTGGGAGTTCATATATGACCACCTAAAACTAGAAAATAAAGGATTAATTTCCACATCTAGGGAGCTGCATTGCTCAATTATAGTGAAACTCTTCGTTATAGTAAAAATATAATTGTAGAAAAAATAACTTTAAAATGAAATTGCATTCCAAAATAGTTGAATGGAAAAGCAATTATTAGGAAAAGTCGGAAGACGACACGAAAACAAATAATTCTTCAATTAATGTTACCTTGGTGGAAATACTGAACTAACAATAGTTAGATTTTATTTCATTAATAAGAAAAAATATAATTCTTTTCAATTTTCTTTTCCTGACAGGAAGGCCCTTTGCAGCTTGTAGTTCGAGGAGCCAACCCGCTGATTAAACCAAATGACGATATATACAACACCATAATGGATCCACCTGGTCGAGTACTTATACTGAACTACAAAAAATTCGACATTGCTGATATGCTTGAGCCAAGAAAGGGATCCGAGCATGATGTCATAAACCTAATTAATCTCTTTGGTCAAATGGGTTATATTACAGAGCATCATACAGATTTAACAGTTATAGAAACAAGAACAGTTATTAAAGGATTTATCAAAAAACAGATGGTGAAGCAGGTCGGATGTTTGATAATTGTGGTTTTGTCTCATGGTGTGGGTGATGGTTTCTCATTTTATACAACAGATGGAGAGATGTTTGCAGTTAGTGATCTGCGCAAATACTTCACTGAAACTGAAGGGTTAAAAAGTGTGCCCAAGCTATTTTTTTTCCAGTTTTGCCGAGGCAGGGCTGAACCTCAGGTTCATACGGATGGTTTACAAACATCAGAAAACATAATATACTTCTTTTCCACCTCTAAGGGCTATGTAAGTTATCGTGAACCTAGCAGTGGAACACCATTTATTAAAACTTGGTGCAAGGTCCTTGCTGAACACTCTTATCAAATGAATTTAGAGGAACTTTACGGTGAATTCAAATTACAGTTTGAACCTAAGAGTCGAGGACAAACGCCAGACAAAGAAAGTCATGGCTTTACTAAGAAATTTTATTTTAATCCCAGGTCAGAAACTTAGACAGATGAAAATTAGATACATGTGCTACATCAGGGTATCTTTATTGTAAATTAGACATATGTGCAACATCTGGGTATCTTTATTGTAGACGTTTCGCCATCCAGTGGCTTTATCAATACATATTCTAGGACAAAACTTAAAGAGAGTAGAACTATATACAAAATATGAGGTAATCAGTCCCTCGGCCTTTGAGTTGGTGTGTTCAGCACCATAGGTGTGGAGATTCTGAAAAAAAACAGGCAAGGAGGCTTGCGCTTAACCCTTTCAGAGTCCAAGGCCATTTTTGGAAGGGGTGCGCCAGTGTCCAAGAATTTAAAAAAAAAAAAAAATATTATTTTTTCTTATGAAATGGTAAAGAATCTTTTTCTGAAGGTAACAAAAGAAAAAACACGAAATTTGATTGAAAATTGACGAAATTATGCTCTCGCGAATTTTGATGTGTCAGCGATATTTACGCATCGGCAATTTTGCTGACTTTGACTCCCATTTTAGGCCAATTACATTATTCCAGTCGACCAAATTCTTAGCTATTTCACTAGAATTATTTCTATTCTATCGATTGAACACATGAAATCGCCCAGTCAACTGTTTCAACTACAAAATAAAGTGATTGGAAAGTGGTAATTTAGCCAATTTAACTCAAAGTTCAAAATATTTCAATTTCAAAATAGGGTGCAGAATAAACAGTGCAAGCATTCCTGGCACTAAACTAACATTTCCTCTGTTCATTAGTTTCGTTTTCAGTATTTACAAATGAATTTCATTTTTATTTTTTATTCATATAATGAATTTTTAATCAAACCAAAAAATGGAAGATTTACTGTTATGCAATACTGTAATAATTGTACAAATAATATCACCACATTTATGAACGTATATTAGACCCACCAGCTGGCGCGTGTTAGATGTGCGAGGTCATTTGTTTACTCTTAAACATAGGCAAAAATTTAACATTTCCGCTATTTTGAGCTCAGTTTCAAGCCATTTCCAGTATTAAAACCAATCAAAATCATCTCTATATCTGTAATATATCTTTCATTCTATCAAATGAGACCATGAAATCGCAAATACAACTATAGAAAGTATACGAAAAAACACTGCAAAGTTGCTGTTTTAATCAAAAATTACTGTTTCAGTTTTTTTTCTCTAATTATGCACTGTGTGCTGCAGGATTTATTTTATGTGGTGTACACTTACCACATAGATGTATTCTCTCATATATAGGTCCAAATTTACTGCTCAAAGCTTATCTGAGTGAACTGAGCTCATGACGTAGAACTACGGTTTGGACCCTGAACTCAAAGCCGTAGAACTACGGTTTGGACCCTGAACTCAAAGCCGTAGAACTACGGCACGGACCCTGAAAGGGTATAGGCATCAGCTGATAGGGACAGGTAGCAGACGAGGACATAGTCACTGGTAAACGGGATTCCCCAGTGAAAGTAGGTGATACCCAAGGTATGGGTTAGTGGTAGTTGTAGAAGCCGTGAAGAAGGTTACGTATGTCCTCTGAACCAAGATTCCAGTGACATTATCACAATTTCTCGGCGTTGAGCTTTCAAAAAAAAAAATTATTTTATCTTACCAAAATTTTAGAATTATTTTGCTGAGTGTTTAAAGCCTATTTTTTTTTTTTTTTTTTTTTTTTTTTTTGCGTCAGTACTTACCGAGATATAGAGGCATAAAGTTGGCAGAAAATGAGCCGCGTATGGCAACAGCAGCAAATGCCGCTCACCGGTACACTTATATTTACTCCCATTCGAAGGTTTCTTGTATTTTCCAATATTTTTTTTTTCCAAGTAACTTATGTGGCCTGTGAGACCAAAGTAAAGTGCAGTGTACATATATACACTCGTTATATGCAACACAATAAATGCACAAACATTATTATCCTTATATTATTTACATAACTTGTTTACATAAACCAACAACACATTTTTTTTTATTACTATTGATGCTATTAGCATCAATAGTGTGTGTGTGTGTGTGTGTGTGTGTGTGCTGAGTCAGGGTGGGGCTGCTGTCAATATGACATATACCATCACTCATCACCCTCACTGCCTGTCAACACCCATGGGGTCCCAGATCGAGTTCCTCACCATCCTTCGTTCTTTCCAACCTACCTTCCTTTCCTTTCTTCCTTCATTCCTTCCTTTCTTTATTCCTTCCTTTCTTTATTCCTTCCTTTCTTTATTCCTTCCTTTCTTTATTCCTTCCTTTCTTTATTCTTTCTTTTCTTCATTCCTTCCTTTCTTTATTCTTTCCTTTCTTTATTCCTTCCTTTTTTACTTATTCTTTCCTTCTTCTCATCTCTTCCTTCCTTTCTTTCCTTTCTACTTTCATTCCTTCCTTTCTTCCTTCCTTTCTTTCTTCTTCTTTCCTTCATCTCATCTTCCTTCCTTCCTTCCTTAATTTCTTTCTTAATTCCTTCCTTCCTTACTGCTTTCCTTCCTTCCTTCCTTCCTCTCATCTCTTCCTTTCTTTCTTCCTTCCTTCATTCCTTCCTTCTGGTATCCTGGCATTGCTTTCGGTCACAAACTCCTCAAAACCATGAAACTCACTTTCATAGACACTTCCCTCTGTGTTAGAGCCATCACTGGGAAAAGAAGAGTCCCAGATTAGCCGGGGAGTCAGATATTTCTTGCCGCTAGGCATGCTCAACATGGGATACTGAAATTATTGCATAGACAAATTTTCGCTTGCCTTATTTGGCAAGGAGAACGTTGCTATTTAAGCCAAAATCGCCAGTTTTTACCTATGAAGATGTGTTCATTTAATATCACATACCTGCAAGTTCCTCCCAAGAAGCTCATTGCTAGTAATCCTTTTCTTAAATCACTTGTTAAAGCAACTGCTCAAGAAGAAATTTCTCGCCTAGCTGGAAGTAATAAGTTATCACAAGTTATATACACTGATGGATCTAAACAGGAGTCTTCTGCAGGGCTGCATCTGCTCTGGTTGCCACCTCCCTAGTTAAGAACAATAATAAATTTTTTGAACTAGGCATAAGAATTAACAACAGGGCGTCTACACTGCAAACTGAATTCTTTGCAATCCTAATGGCACTAAAGCTAACTTATGACACTGAGCTTGACTCTATCATCATTACTGATTCTATGTCATCATTGAAGACTCTTGACTCATATAATGACTCTAACAGTATGCTCATTGGAGAAGCCAGGTATAGATACTCAAAAATCCGGGACAAAGGAATTAATGTACAATTGCTATGAATTCCATCACACATTGGATTATTCCTTCATGATAAAGTTGATATGTTAGCCAAGAAGAGCACCCAGAAGGAGAATGTAGAATATATCTTCGGTATATCTGTGTCTAGCATTAGGAATAATATTAGGAGAGAAATAAATAATGAAAATGATTGCTATAGGAATGCAGTTAGAAGCTTGAGTAGATCTATAACGCACTATGATAACATGAACATAGATAAGTATGTTTATGGAGCAACTTGCAATGTAAACAGACTGACTGATGTTGTAGTGGCCAGGCTTAGGCTTGGCTACAAGTACTTCTGGCAGTTTGGGAGACACAGATGATGCTCAAACTAAATGCAAATTATGTGATCAGGCATATGGTCACTCTCTTGAACACTATGTGCCTAATTGTCCACTTATTGAGGAATATAGAGATAGACAGTATAATAACCTATGTGACATGTCAAGATATCTTATTCATGAAATAAGATACCAGTTATACTAAGGAAATTTCCTAAATTTCCTTGTAACAGATAATTGAAATGTAGATATAAATCCAAATGTACAATTGTTAACCCTTTTGGGGCCTAGTGCCTAGGCCTTTTGTGTATCCATATGCTCTTGCGCTACCGTCCACAGGATGGATATGGGGTGCACAATAAACTAGCCACTTCGGTGGCAAAATCTAATCTCTCCTTCCTGCTCTTGATAGCCTGTTTTCTAAGAACCATCACCTTCCTCGCCGCTATCAACTTGTACTTTCTTCTCTTAAATCCAACACTAACATTGTCATACTCTCTTCTGACAAAGGTAATTCGTTAGTTATCCTTGATCGAGAGGATTACCTCCGTAAAGCCGATGTCTTGCTCTCTGACTCACGTACCTACACTCCTCTCGTTTCCAACCCTCTTGATCGCATCAAGAGAACTTTCAACAAGAAACTTAAGACTCTCTCCGACCTCTGTCCTTCTGACTTTAACCTTGTTCAACGTTTTCGTGTCATCTGTCCCTCTCTGCCCTATTTCTATGGCCTTCCCAAAACTCACAAACCTGATATTCCTCTGCATCCCATCATATCTTCTAGAGGTTCTGTCTCTCATTCTCTTGCTTCTTGGCTAGCCAAAACCCTCACTCCCTTTCTTGGTACTTTTTCTCCTGCCCACCTTCGTCACTCTCAAGACTTCATCGAACGGGTTCGCTCTCTCCCGACCTGTAAGATGCTTAGTCTTGATGTTGAGTCCTCTTCACTAATGTCCCTCTGACGATGTCCTTAATTTTCTTAGAGAAGGCCAATGAAGGTTACTTCATCTCCCTATACGTACTGATGTCTTTCTTGATCTTATCCGCCTTTGTGTGGACTCTAATTCCTTTTCTTTTCAAGGTAAATATTATTCTCAAACCTTTGGTGTCGCCATGGCCTCTCCTCTATCTCCTGTTCTTGCTAATCTTTACATGGAATACTTAGAGACTGTTCTTCTTCCCACTATTGATGTACGTCCTTCACTCTGGCTCTGCTATGTAGATGACATCTTTGCTCTTTTGCCTCATGACTCAAGTCTCTTCCAACCATTTCTTGATGCTCTTAATAATCTTGCCCCTTCCATTAAGTTTAAAGCTGATTGGGAATCTAATTCTTTGCTTCCTTTCCTTGATGTTCATGTCCAGCGCTCAGTTACAGGTTTTGCCTTTTCCGTGTACCGCAAGCCTATGCACAGTGGCATGTACATTCACTACTTTTCTTATCATGCTTCCTCTGTCAAGAAAAGTGTTCTTATCTCCCTCTTTCTCCGTGCTCTCCGCATTTGTGATCCTCAGTTCCTTGAAGCAGAAATTTCCACTCTTCATAATTCATTTTCCTGCCTTTGCTACCCTTCCCATTTCATTGACTCTGCTTTCTCTCGTGCCAAACGGACTTTCTTCTCTCCTAAACCCTCTACTCCTGGGAACTCTCATGTCCTCTGCCTTCCCTACATCTCTGGTATCTCTAATCTCAACAACTCTCTCCGTTCCTTAGACATCAACCTTACCTTTCGCCAGACTAACACTCTTCGCACTAATCTAGTTCATACCTCCCCTCCCTCTATAGATTCTCCTGGTGTCAACTCTGTTTCTTGCTCCTCCTGTCCTCTTCAGTACTTTGGAGAAACTGGCCGATCTCTTTCTGACAGACTTAGGGAGCACAAAAATAGTGTTAGGCTTGCCGACACTAATAATGCTCTTTTCTGTCATGTCAGAGATCACAGTCATCCTTTCGATTGGTCTTCTGCTAAAACTGTCTACCCTACGTCCAACTTTCACAGTCGCCGTCTGGTTGAATCCTCCCTTATACACAACTTTCCATGTATGAATCTTAGCCCTGGCTTTGTCTCTGTAGATGCTTTCCTCTCCCATTACATTGTTAAATGCTCCAAACTTCAGAACACCCGTGATTTAATCTGATTCCTTCCCCTTCTATCTCTTCCCCTATCTCCTCTTTCTCCTTTCTCCTCTGTGTTTCCTTTCTTTTCTTTTGCCTTGTATTTGTCCTTCTTTATTTTATTTTATTTTCATTTTTACTGCCAGCTTTATTGCAGTGCTCCTTTCCTAGAATATGACTGACTCCACTACTACTACTACCACTACCACTCCCTTGAAGGCGTAGATGAGAGACAGCCATAGCATATGAGGCGCCTTCCACCTCTTTGAGACAACGGATTTCCCGCTCATTCAGGTAAACCTGACAACGGCGAGAATACGATGGATGTGCCTCATGACAGTTAAGGCAAGAGGGAGGTAGAGTACAAGAAGGACTGGCATGGTCGTCAGCACCACAGACTGGGCATTCGGCCATGGACCTGCAATATTTCGCTGATGGCCAAAATGCCAGCAGTTTCTACACTGTTGCGGTGTAGGGGTCACCTTTTGAACTTGTAAACGTTGACCTGCAATGTAGACCGAAGGTGGGAGTTCACGGCAGTCAAACATTAAAAGAGCTACATTGCAAGGATAACGTCTTCGCTTATTGGCTGGGAGGACAAAAGTGTCAACTTTAAGGATAGGGAGTTCTTAGAGCTCAAGCAGCTCCAAAATGTCATCACCACATGTCGGGAAATTCCGTTGGACAATGGTGTGGGGTAAAATGACAGTACCACTACTAGAATTAAGAGAATGATGCTTGTCAATAGTGATAGGAATAGTATCTATAGTCGTAAGAAGAGAAAGATCGCGAGCTTGGCCAGCATTCTGGACCGTGATGATGCGAGTGCCGCTCTTGAGAGCGTGAAATGAGATATCTTTACCTACATGGCGTAGGAGAGCTTTACCAATACTATGATCGGAAAGATAGGTAGTTGGAGTAGTCGGTTTTAGAGTAAAAATCTTTGTCAATTGAGTAGTGTAAAACAAAGCATTTAAGGGGAGTGTGCGATGTGCTGGTCATTTCTGAGATGAACGAGAAGGAAGTGTCGAATCGTCATGTAAGGGTCTTGGTCGTTTGGATGTGGAACCGGGGGTGGTCCGATGGGGGACAGGCGAGCGATCCGAAAATCGCCGCACCGTCGAGGAAGAAGCCGGAATCAAGGTCAGAGAAGAGCGAAGGTCAGATATGTCAAAAGGGTCGGTCGGAACCCCAGTACCTGAAGCAGGTGACGAACCGGCACCAGCAAGAGGTACAAAGGTTTTAGGGTTGTCCGAAGAGTTGTCCATTAACAAAATAGGGTCAGAACTAGGTGCGGTATCAAGGGGCCCGGGGGTAGGTTCACAGATTAGGGCATCCATGGTTAGGTTACTTCTTTCTTTTTGTTTTTAAGAAAAAAAAAAGAAAGAAGAAAATAAAAATTAAAAAAAGAATAAAAAAAGGGGGGAATGTGGAGGAATAGCTCCTAGGAGGAATGAAAGGGGCATAAATCCCCCTCCGCGCCCAATAGGACCTCAACACCGCAAGTAGTGCAGATGCTGCATGGAACCCGTGCCATACTCTACCCTTCATGCCAGTAAACCACCAATCCGGGACAGCAACCTCACATCTACCGAGCCACCTCGGCGGACAAAAGAGAGGGTGGCCGGATATCCACGACGAACCTCAATGGAATGGGATTGGACCACGGTACCCTTCCCACTACCTAGGAACTAGAATGCCTGTGGAGAGAAGCTCTCAGGGTAAAAATCGGGAAGGAAATAAGGGAGGGATGAGGAGGAGGAGGAGGAGGAAAGGGAAAAGGGAGGATGGGAAAGGGGAGGGGGGAATTGGGGGTAATTAGGTTCGGTCTGAGTAAGAAGACCAAGAGGTCCAATTCCTCAGACCGATAGCCTCTTTACCGCGACAAGGAGCTCCCCTTAAAGAGGCACTTATTGGCAGGGAGGACAAAAGTGTCAACTTTAAGGATAGGGAGTTCTTGGATTATTATTATTATAATCAAAAGAAGCGCTAAATCACAAGGGTTATACAGCACAGTCGGAGTTCTTGGAGCTCAAGCTGCTCCAAAATGTCATCACCACATGTCTGGAAATTCCGTAGGACAATGGTGTGGGGTAAAATGACTGTACCACTACATGAATTGAGTGAATGATGTTTGTCAATAGTGATAGGAATAGTATCTGTTGTCGTAAGGAGAGAAAGATCGCGAGCTTGGCCAGCATTCTGGACCATGATGATGCGAGTGCTGCTCTTGAGAGTGTGAAATGAGATATCTTTACCAACATGGCGTAGCAGAGCCTTACCAATACTATGATCTAAATGATAGGTATTAGGAGAAGTCAGTCGTAGAGTAAAGAACTTTGTCCATTCAGTAGTGTGAAACAAAGTGTTTAAGGGGAGTGCATGACGAGCTGGTCGTTTCTGAGATGAATGAGAAGGAAGTTTCAAATCATCATGTAAGGGTCTTGGTCATTTGAATGTGGGACCAGAAGTGGTCTGACGTGTAATGGGTGTGGAAAATATTGGTATTTTCCGAAAGTTGTAATTGATAAACTTTCCAATATGAACAGATATCCTTAATGTACCGCTGGTAGTTAACGTTCATGGGGGTAGGAATAGGGAACCATCGTACCAGCGGGAGGAAGTGGGGGAAGCTGGGCAGAGGGGAGTAGTGAGTGAACACCCAGCCTACCCACCAGATTCCAGGTGGTGATGGCGAGTGGAATTTGTCGAAGACGACCACCAAATCGGACATAATTACCTCCTTTCGTAATGTAGAGGAGTATCAACGTGGGCGCCGAGTATAAAGTGGGACAATCGGTCCAGGAGGTCCAGTAATAGGGCAGTAATTGTGAAATAATGTGTGGCGCCGGCGAGTGATGCTGTCATAGGCCTATTTGAACTCAGTGAAGCGACCATACGACAGGATAAAGTCGTAACCCCTGATGCTGGGATGCTTTCGTCTTAGAAGAGACTGAAATATGTTCGATGAACTTTGTGAAATGGTGAATATAGTGAAACCGAGTTGTAAATAATCAGGGGGTGAATGTACCGGGCGGGTCTAGCGTGGGTACGCCATACCCCGACCGCCATGTTGGATGTGGAGGAGATGAACTACATATCACAATTTATCCACTTGAAATACAAGTATCGAGACGGTGAATGTGTATAAACTAGTGGGGCATTAAGCCAGGATATACGTAGTGTGTAAAGTTATACGTATAAACAGTAATAAGGTCGGAATAGTGAGACGATCTGAATCGCTACCCCGACCAACCACATGTTAACTAATGCCCGGTCTCGTGGGCGTATAAGAGTTCAAAGATATTAATTTTCCTTGACTCGACGGGACAACTCTTACCATCGCGATCGAACCAGACCGCAGGAGAACGTCAACAACGAAACGACTCCCTCATCTAAAGCTAAGTACTCTTATGTCGTCTTTATTGTTGGCCAATAATATTGTTACGCACAGTAGATGTACTTTAGCTAGGTCAACGATCTACCATGCACCGCTATGATGCTGTTAATTAGGTGAGTGATGGTCATGTTAACTTAATTGTGTGTTCTCTACCTTTCCTTCTACTTGATCAGTCGCCCATAACCTATACAGTCCACTTAAATTTAATCATACCATAATTATTAATATTATTATTGAAGGTACCCCTTGGGTGCGGCCAGGAGTGGGTAAAGTTCTCACATACCTTAAAGGGAATGACTGCGGTAAAATTATACGAGTCGGTCATCTCCCTGGGAGTTTGTTTATTACTAGTGGCAGTGTCCCAGATAGACTTATCTCCCACAATTCCCCACAATGGGCGAACAATCCAAAAAGTGCTGCACCGTAGAGGGAGAAGCCGGAATCAAGGTCAGAGAAGAGCGAAGGTCAGATGTGTCAAAAGGGCCGGTCGGAACCCCGGTACCTGGAGCAGGTGATGAACCGGCACCAGCAAGAGGTACCGAGTTATTGGAGGTGTCCGAAGAGTTGTCCATTAACAAGGTAGGGTCAGAACTGGGTGCGGTATCAGGAAGGGGCATGGGGGTAGTAGGTTTACAGATTGGGTCGTCCATGGTTAGGTTACTTCTTTCTTTTAGTTTTTAATAAAAAAATTAAAAGAAAAGAAAAAAAGAAAAAAAAAAAGAATAAAAAAAGGGGGAAACGTGGAGGAATAGCTCCTAGGAGGAATGAAAGGGGTGTAAATCCCCCTCTGTGCCCAAGAGGACCTCAATACCGCAAGTAGTGCAGATGCTGCATGGAACCTGTGCCATACCCTACACTTCATGCCAGTAAACCAGCAATCCGGGATAGCAACCTTACATCCACTGAGCCACCTCGGTGGACAAAAGAGAGGGCAGCCAGGTACCCACCACAAAGCATACCTCCTTTGGCCACCACCCCTAGAATCCGAAAGGTGGCCTCCAGAGATACACCCGTCGCCCAACAAATACCCAAAGCCACCCCACGGGAGACAGGAGAGGGATCGGGACATCCCCAGGCGATCCAGATTCCACAGCAAATTACACCACCTCCAAGAACCTCAACGGAATGGGATGAACCACGGTACCCTTCCCCATACCTAGGAACCAGAATGCCTGTGGAGAGAAGCTCACAGGGTAAAAATGGGAAGGGAATGGGGAAGATGGGAAAGGGGAGGATGGATTAGGGGAAATTAGGTTCGGTCTGAGGAAGAAGACCAAGAGGTCCAATTCCTCAGACTGATTGTCTCTTTATTTTACCTTGTCAAGGAGCCTCCCTTAATGAGGTGTCATTGAATTATATTTTTTTTTTTTTTTGTTCCATCTTTAGACAGAATTGTTTACTCAGTTTATCTCTGTTTGCATTCACTTTATTGATCTTTTATAATTTTTTGCATTGACTTCCAATTTTATTATCAAATTTCTTTATTGAATTGAGAGTAAAGACAGCTCACTTTTTAAATTAATTCAGAATACAGTAATATTTCCTTATCTTTGTAAAGTAAATTTCAGTGAGTTGTCCTTTCTCATGCAGTGTGCCTTATACATTTTTATTTACTTATGCATTGTTAAGCATCTTTAATTTCACTTTTAGCTACTTGTGTCATATATATATTTTTATTATTATTATTCTTTGCTTTAATTGTCTTTGTGTAGTTATTATGTTTTTACCTTCCTCAGTGTCGTTCGTCGTGACATTCCCAGTAGTCGACTCACTTTCATTGAAGACGTGTCTTGTGTACTCTCTGTGGACTGAACCATCTTTGCTGTGCTTCCGTTATTAGCTACCTGAGATTGGATGATGGTTTCCCTCGACTACGAGCAGCTATATCTCCAAATGAAGGCGGAATTAACGGAAGCTAGAAGAGAGATTCAACGTTTGAAGGGTATATGCAAGGATTATCCCCGGAACAATGTCGCCGATGATCAGACCAACGAATGGATGCTAGTCGAATCTGAAGGGACGAAGCTGAAGTTGAAGAAGGTCCAGGAGACTGCTGTGAAAACCAGCAACTCTTTCTCCTTGTTATCAGACAAATGTGAAGACATCCCAGCGAAGACCATCTCTACAAAGACCGTCGAGAACGTCATGCACACCGCCAGTCAAGGTAAGAACATTGTTTTAGTTGGGGATAGTCAGATTAAGTTTATGGATAGGAATTTTGTCTTAAGGATAGGAATAGGAGGCAGAGGGTGTGTTATCCTGGGGCTGGGATGAAGGATATTGTTAGCAGTCTGGAAGACATCATGAGAGGTAATGGGAGCAATCCTATTATCTGTCTCAGTGCTGGAGGCAACGATGTTGGCAGACGTAGGAGTGAGGAGCTGATTAGCAGCTATAGGTCAGCAATAGACAGAATTAGAAAGAAGGGTGGGAACCCTGTCATATGTGGTATTTGCCAAGGAGAGGAGTTGGAAAAGAATGGTTGTCCAGGCATTGGTGTCAATTGCTGGCTGGACAAATACTGTAAGGAAAATGCAGTAAAGAACTCGGCTTTTCTACATGAAAACTAGGATTTTCTGCAGAGAACTAGGATTTTC